>JAODAL010024196.1:0-61076 GCA_025379985.1 Phyllomedusa bahiana | reverse complement strand
TTTTTTTTTTAAACGTCCCCCTTTGTTTTTGATTGGTTCAAATTTCTCCGGGCTAAATGGGTCTCTGTCGCTCCATTCTGTTTGGCCCGAATAGCCAACCCCCCGCAGCCACCCAAATCAGCTTTTTTCTGCTTTTTACTGTTTTTTAACTGTCCCGTTTTGATTCTGTTTGGGTCAAATTTCCCAAAGGTTTTAAATGTTCATTTTGCGCTCCTATTCTGTTTGGGGCCGGGTTTTCTGCCGCCCAAATAGAAAACTTTCAGAATTTGAATTACGTTTTCCCGGCAATTTCCCCCCATATCCTAATTCCTGCTTTTGCGCCGTTCTAGTTTTTTAAAAGTATTTTTTTTTATGTTTTTTTTATTTTTTAGGTTTGAGCCTTTTCTGAGAAATGTTTTAACGCCTTAAAAGGCTTTTTTTTGGAATCATACTCCATGCTCCGGAGCTGACGCCGAGATTTCTTTTTGCGTTTCTATGTTTTCCTCCATTTCCTTCTTGCTTCATTTTGCTCCCCCGGGATTTTAGACCAAAAAAAACAGGTCTGCCGTCGAGCTGCCAGCGCGGGGGCAATGCGCCGCATTTTTGCCGACCGCGATCAACATCCCTGGGATTTTTCGAGGCCCCGGGCCCCCGCCCCAGAACGCCTACAGCGCGCCCAACCTGCCCTTGCCGGGGCCCCTTCAGCGGGGTGCAGCTGAAATGGCGAACGCGGCCCTATCACTGCAAACCCCGCACCGACAGGGGGTTTTGGGGCCGGGAGGCCAGGTTACACCAAAAAACAGGCGAAAAGCCCGATCATATATGTCGTCCTTTGTCTTTGAATAAAGTTCTAATAATTAGAACCTAAATGTTGCTTTAGTATTTGTTGGAAATTGTTTCACCATACCATAATGAGAGATGTAACATCAAGATATGATTTTTTTTTGTATTTGTATTTTTAAGTCACATGGAGCACAAAGTATTGTTTTTGTGTTTCTAGTTTTGTTACTGCGTTTAATACCCAAGTAGTAGCGACACAGTTTTAAATGGTGATTTTCGGTTTGGATCTCAGAGGTCATCTTATTTGTATGCCATCAATATTTGTGCTGGTGAAACCCCAAGATCCAATGTCACTGAGGTCAGTTTGCTTTAATATATCAAAAGGAAAATGTCCAAGGGCGGATAGAAAAAAAGGAAAGTTTAAAACTTTATTCCATATTGATTGAAAAGGGAAACAAAATGGTGATATGCGAACGCCATGCATCTGGTTCTAAGCCGACATGTTTCGGACTCTAGGTCCTTATTCGTGGCAGTTCAAAGCGCGTTGGTTTGAGAGTCAGATGCTTGGTGTAATGGAACTAACCTACGTCCCTCCCCTCTGAGCAGGATCCAGTAGGGATCTGCTGAAAAGCATGAACATGTTCAATGAATGACCCTCGGTTGGCACAAGGATTTTGATAAAGATATCCACGCGAAATCCGTTAAACGTTAAAATCTATCATGTGAATGGGCCCCGTTGAACAAGATTTTAGGGCTCCAGGGAGTTTTTTTTGCCCCAAAGTGTTGTGTTATATAAATAAAATTATAAAAAATTTTTAAATAATATATAAATATCCAAACTTAGGATGGGTTTCCATACTCTGTTATTACTTCATCCCCCTTAAAAACTGAAAACAAAAAAAACATGCTGTTTTAGGTTTGGTGTTTTTATAGTTATTGCTCCCTATGCTGATTACAAAATTTTTTTTGGTTTTTTTACTTTAATATCTTGTTTGTGGGTATATATAATTATAATAATAAAAATAATTTGTAATATTATGATTATTATTATTTTAGTTATATAGCACCAACAGTTCAAGTAGCAAAGAAGTAGTGAACAAATTAACAAACAACGGGACAAAAAAAGGGGCCATGTTTGAAAAAGTTTACAATCTAAAAGTAAAGGACTGAATATATAACACACTAAAAATTAATTTTTATTTTGTTTTTCACAAACTAAAAGCATCTTGGGAAAAAAAGCTGAAGAACCCTCAGCCCCTCTATTTGGGTTAGTTATTCTCAACTCACAAAAGCTTGCAGTTGAAATTTAACCAAACCATTAAGTTCATCTACAGACAGCGTTTCGGGGGGGTTTGGACTTTCACCGCAGAGAACTTCTGGTTTGGGGGGTAGAAGCGAGATGGGTTAGAGGGGAGAATATATCTCCTTGGGAAGAGCCACCCAAAAAATTGGTTGGTGTGAGGATTTATGCAACTTTCAACTAGAGATGGGCGAATTTCCCGAAATTCGTTTCGTTTCCACTTTTTCGCGAATTTCTGGGGGCAAAAAATAACTTCGTTCCGAATTACTTGGGCGAATCACTTTAAAAAACACTTTTTCCGGGCACAGAGCCGCGGGTGCTGTAGAACGTTGTACCATGCTTAAATTTTGCAGAGGGAGTTGGTTTGGTCTTCATACAATTTGTGTTTTGTAAAACACGCACATGACTGCCGCCGCTTTAGAATGCTTCACTATAAAATTCCCGGGCACTTAAGGGGGCAAAACTGACCAAAAAACTAAGGGGGGAATGTAGCCTGAAAAGTCATGCCACAAAAGGAAAAAAACAGCTGGGGGGTTCGGGGTGGCAACATTAGTGACAGAGTGTGGAGGTTCGGGGCACCACACAGATGAGGTCGGGCATGCACAAGGGACATTGGGGGAGGTGGCAAAACAGGGGGAACCACAAAATGGCACAATGACTGGGGAGCGGAGGTCACGGCAGCGCACAGGGGTCAGGCAGGGGCACAATGAATTTGGGGGGTGGAAAAACGGAGGAAGCCACAGAAGGGCACAAACTGAAGGGGAGGCACGCGCAGCGCATGAGGTCGGCAGTGGCACAATGACACAGTGGGGAGGAAAAAGGCAGCAGCCACAGCAGCAGCATGAGGTCAAAAGGGGCAAAAAAGACACAGTGTGGGAGGACACGGCAGAGCCCAGCACAGCTTTTGGGTCGGCAGGTGGTTTCAATGCATTCTGGGTGGCAAAACAGGAGGAAGCCACAGAAGGGAAACAATATTTGGAAAAGAGGTCAAGGGGCAGCGCATATTTCAGGCAGTGGCACAATGACATTCTGGAGGTGCAAAACAGGAGGAAGACCAAAAAGGCACAATGACTGAAGGGGAGGTCAGGGCGGCAAGCATGGGGGCAGGCAGGGGCACAATGACACGGTGGAGGACACGAGCACCCACACAGCTGGGGTCAGCAGTGGCAAAATGACATTCGGGAGGTGGCAAATAGGAGGAACCACAGAAGGACAATGACTGAAGCGGAGGTCACGGCGGCAGCAGCATAGGTCAGGCAGTGGCCAATGACATTCTGGAGGTGCAAAACAGAAGGAAGCCACAGAATGGCACAATACTGAAGCGAGGTCATGGCGGGCGCGCATGGGGTCAGCAGTGGCACAATGACCAGTGTGGAGGACACGGCAGCAGCCAAAGCACCCAATAGGTCAGAAAGTGGACAATGACACAGTGTGGGCACGGCACACCACAGCACACATGAGGTCAACAGGGCACAATTACATTCTGGAGGTGGCAAAACAGTATTAGGCCACAGAGTGGCACAATCCCACGTGAGAGGCACAACAGCACAGTATGAGGTCAGCAGGGGGCAAAACAGGGAACCCACAAGGGGCACAATGACTGAGAGGGGGAGGTCACGGCGGCAGCAGCATGAGGTCGGCAGTGGCACAATGACACATTTGGGAGGACATGGCAGCAGCCAAGCACAGCATGAGGTCAAAAGTGGCACAATGACAAATTTGGAGGGGGCAAAAAAAGGAGTAGGCCACAAGTGGCACAATGACAAAATTTTTTAGGTGCACGGCAGGACAACAGCATGGGGTAAAGAGAGTGGCACAATGACAATGGGATGAAAACGGCAACAGCAACGCAGCAGCAGCATGATCATAGAGGGGCAAAATGACAAGTGTTGAGGGGGGGGGCAATACCAGTCCCTGTAAAGAGGTGGTGGGCAAATGGAAAACTGGCAGCAATGTGTGGCTCGGGGGGGTGGCGGCATCAAAATAGGGGCGAGGCAGGAGTTTGAACCCAACTGACCCTAAGGCATTGGTGTGTGGAAATCCTGGCCAAACCCGGCCTGCTTCATTTTGACAAATTTCAGTCTTTCCAAATTTTCCCCGGAAAAGCGGTTTCCTTGGGGTAAGATGGCCCCCGCCGCACGAACACCCCTCTGATGCCACACTACGGCCGGGCAGGACGCTTCTCCACTCAAACTTGGCAAGTTGCGGCCACACACCCAGTTTGGCTGCCTACCCAGCGGATTTTAACTGATGGCAGAGTGTGCCAAAGGGGGCCACAACCTTTTGGGTTTCAGGGCCCTGCTCCAGGTCCGCTGCTGCTGGGGGACTGCCCCCCCCCTTAGGCGGGTGAAGGAAGCTGCTCATCTGACTCCAGATTGGGTTTACTACTGATGGAGCGGATGCTCCTACCCCCCCCCCCCTTCCCCCAGTACCGGGGGCAGTGTATGTGAGGCTGGGGAAAACCCCCCGGTCAACTGCAGAGGAGGGGACTCCGCACATGGGCGGGGCCCAACTGATTACGGGGAGGATTTCCCTTAAAGTATTTGAGTTTGTCTTCCCTTCAATAGGGGAAAAAAAGGCCCCTTTTTTGGCCCGGTAGGGGAGGGTCCAATGGGGGGAAAAGACCCAAAGTCATCCCTCTCCCGGATGCACTATTGGGCTGTCATAGCCAGGCAAATAACAGCTGGGGGCCATCCACAAGTGACCCCCGAGGGGCTCCCTGCCCCCTTTTCCACTGTATACTGCCAGGGGTGTTTGGGGTCATCTCCCTCGTCTTCCTCTTCTCCATCCACCCTTCCAGCGCTCCTCCCCTCCCTCTTGTCACCTGGGTGAAAATCCACTCATTTAAACCCAGACAATGCTTTGCTCCAATGTCCCCCTCCTCCTCCCCTCCATTTCAGTCCCCCCCCCGGACTCATGTTGCCACAAGATGTAGTCGCCAGTCTCCAGTCCCCTGCCGAACGTTTTTTCAGCATCTGTTCCAGGCTGAAGCAGGGAATTACGTTATTCATCAAGTAGCCGGGCGACTGACAAATAACTCGCCTCCTCGAAGGGCCCAACAAACGGCAGGTGTCACGCATGAGCTGCCATGGCTGACATCAAAGTTACACGGGGGAGTACTTCGTCTCCCGGGATCTCAAAAAATTTTTAAGGGCCTTTCTCTGTTCATACATCGGTCCAAACATGTGCAGGCTGGAAATTCCCAGCGGTGGAAACATCGCATATCAAGTGTGTTGGGGGAGCCGTTCGCCGCTGCAACCGAGGGGTGTTTCCGGGTTTTGTCGAAGGGAAAAAGTCATGCACAGTTTCCTGGCCTTTTTTAGAATCTTCTGAAATCGGTGGAAGACTTCTGGAACCTTTTTCAAAACCCAGATTGAAACTGGCCATGCAGGACCATGGACCATCCCCCCCCTGGGTGCATCGGGGGACAAAAGTTCCCCCCATTGCCCCTTCCCCATGGTTCCATTTGCATTTGGGCGTGGAGAAAGCCAACATCTTTTCTTGCTGATAGCAGACTTTTTCCTCCCTGTGTGACTTCTTTCGCCCCGGGGCAAGCCGGTGTAGAACGCTGACCCCCCGCTGTCCCCCTACACATTTGGATGATGGAGCAGACTTGTGGGGCTGAGTTGGTGTTGATGGGGAGGAGGAGGAGGAGGGGGACTTTGGGCCCGCAGGACCGCAGTTTAAACAACGGGAGGAGAAAGGGGGTTCCTGTCCAATTGTTTGTGCCTGGGCAGGAACACATTCACCCAGTGGGCCGTAAAGGAATGTACGGCCCTGACCTTTTAGTTAAGCTCCAGAGTCCCGCCGCCTTGCCCCTTGGGGAACAAACCGATAAGTCAAAAGGCTGACCCACCTTCTGTTTTTACATATTTTTGAAGTGCTGGTACTCCTTTTTGGAAAAGAAATTATGGCTTGGAATCTCCATCTCGGCCGGCACAAGCCATTATTCCTGAATGGGGCAGAGTCCACCATTTGGAAAAGGGGGGGACTGCAATACCCAACAACTTGGACAGGGGGCACGGGAGCTGCCCTGCACCTTTTGGATGTTTGGGTGCATACTGTTGCTCTTTGCAATCGCCTCGCGAACCTGCTGGGCCCTTATAGCGGGAGCAGGGGGCATCTGGACTGGGAGATGATGTCAAAGAGAAACAGCCCCTTTTGCAGGGGGTGGAGCCTTTACGGCTGCAATGGCAAAACGGCCACTGGGCGCTGCTGCTGCTGTTCGCGGCGGCAGGGGGATCACCCCATTTAGCCCACGTTTCTCCCCGGCCACCGGATGGGGAGCTGCATGAGTGACGCAGGGCCATGTGCCAATGTTACTCCTGACCACCTCCTTTTGCTTACAGATTCTAAATATACCCTTTCGGCTCCTCCGGTGTCTTAGCAAAGAACTGCCACAACCCGAGTATCGATTTTTACCACCCAAACCTCCGCCTGAGTATACGCCGCCGCGCCTCGCGAGCCCCCCGTGCGCTACTTTTTTTGGACCTGCAAGCGGGTTTTTTACCCCGGGCCGCTTGGCTCCCGCCTCACCCTCATCCTGCGACCAAGGGCCCCCACGGGCCCACTTGCGGTGCGCCCCGCCTGACGCGCAAGCTGACGCCCCCTTCTCCTGACATGATGAAGCCCCGCCTCACCCCAGCTCTCTCATATCTATTTTGTTTCACGTCAATGTGTCCTCACCCGTCTTGGTTGCCCAGGCTGACCTCTACAACATGACCTCCATGCCATCTCCCCATCTATACTTGCCGCGTACCCAATGCAGGGATATTGGGGCCCATTTTTCTTCGCTGCCAAGAGCTGTGACTCCCCCCCCTCAAAATTTTTCATCCCCCTATATAGTGGGCCGCCCCCAACCACTGTAAACTCTGGCTGAGGGAACCGGTTGGGGGAGAGGCGGGCCCGAGACAGGGGAGGGCCGCTGACCAAGCCCCGGGGCCAAAGCCAAATAAGGGGTTTTGTCTTGGGGTTTCCCCCCCGACTTTGGTGGGTTTGTCAGAGCACTGGGGGAAAGGATGCTAGTCAAAACCCAAACAAGAACCCTTGGGTTGCTTAAAAAACCCCACGGGCCCTAGAAAGAACGGGGAGTTGTGGCCTCCCGAGTGACCCCTGCTGCACGTCCCCTTGTTTGCTTTTTGCCCGGGCCCCCTCCCAGAAGGTTTGTGCACTGCCACTCGCAGGGAGAGCCCCGCCACCCTCTGTCTGACATACTGTTTGTTCAAATGTACAGACACTGTTTTTATGATGAAACTGTATTTGATAAAAATACACCCTGTTTTTTGACTCCAAAAAAACCCGTAACAAGCTTGGGTAACCCGGATATAAATTGCCTCCACAAATGGCAAGGAAAAAATGTACTTTATTGTCTTTTAAAAACACTGTGTGTTTTACAAATTAAAAGCACAAAAACTTTAAATTAACCTCGACTGAATTAGGGGTAAAAAAATGTATAAAATTTTGGCGTTTAAAAAAACGGTTTATTTTTGTCAGCCACCCGCAAAACAACGTTAATTAACCCCGGATTAAATTTTGCCCAAGCAATTTTTGCCGCCAAAAAAAAACTTTGTAGCGTGTTACAATTGCGTGTTTTCTACGCCCCAAACAAGAGAACGTTGTAAAAAACCTTTGCTTGTGAATTAGGCTACAGGAAAAATGATATATTTTGGCTTGAAAAAAACGGGGTTTTTTTTTGTCAGCACACCGCAAAAAAAACGCTTAATTAACCCCCCGGAGAAAAAGCGCCCCAAATTGAGCCGCACAAACTAAGCTTTGTAGCGTTTACAATTTTCGTGTTTTTTCACGCCAAAACAAGAATTTCAGTTTAATTAAAAATTTTCTTGTGAATTAGGCTACAAAAAATTTATATATTTTGCGTTGAAAAAAACGGTTTCTTGGGGTTAGCACACCACAAAAAAAACGCTTAATTAACCCCTGGATTAAATTGCGCCAAAGAATTGGGGGCACAAATAGTCTTTTTAGCGTGTTACAATTTCGTGTTTTCTACCCACAAACAAGAGAACAGTGTAATTAACCTTTGCTTGTGAATTAGGCTACAGGAAAAAGATATATTTTCGTTGAAAAAGACGTTTATTTTTGTCCCCCCACACCACAAAACAAGCTTAAATTTAACCCCCGGATGTAAATTGCGCCAAAAAATTGAGGCCCCCACAAACTAGTACTTTGTAGGTTTCAATTTGCTTTTTCCTACACCCACAACAAAGTACTTGTAATTAACCTTTGCTTTGAATTAGGCTACAGGAAAAATGTATATATTTTGGGTTTAAAAAAAACGGGTTTTTTTTTGTCAGCACACCCCAAACAACGCTTAATTAACCCCTGGTGTAAAAATTTCCCAAAAATTGACCGCACAAACTAATACTTTGACGTGTTACAATTCGTGTTTTCTCGCCACACAACAAGAGATACATTTTTAATTAACCTTTGTTTTGATTAGCTAAGGAAAAATGTTAATTTTTTGAAAAAAAAACGGTTTTTTTGGGGCAGCACACCAAAAAACAACGTTAATTAACCCCTGGATGTAAATTGCGCCAAAGAATTGAGCTGCACAAACATAGCTTTTTAGCGTGTTACAATTGCGTGTTTTCCACCCCCACAACAGAGATACAGTTGTAATTAAACCTTTTTCTTGTGAATTAGGGTACTTGAAAAATTTTAAAATTTTTGGGGTTTTAAAAAAGGGCGGTTTATTTTTGTCAGCACACCACAAAACAACGCTTAATTTAACCCCCTGGATGTAAATTTCGCAAAGAATTGGGCAGCCAAAAATGAAGTGGTATTTTGTATTTTAAAAAAAAGGTGTTTTTAAATGAATACAAAAAGGGGAAATGGCTTAGATCCCATTGGAAATTTAATGTAAATTGCAGCTGCAGTGGGCGCACATGGTTTCAATCCCAAAACCCCAAAAAATTAGAAATAGAACATTTAAAAGGGGAAAAGTTCCCCGAACAACTGAGCACCCCACAAAATCGCTATATAAAAACAGTTTTTCAGTAAGACTATCACCGCCAGCACTTTCCCCCGCAGTACAGTGAGAGCGGTATGAGTCCCAGCGTGCGCCCGGACTTTTAGTGGGGGGGTGCGCACAGAATCCCGCGGTTCCTGATTGGCTTCAAATCGCACATGTCATGCACTATGCCCTCTTCCTCCCAAGTGCTTTGCCCCATTAACGCCATGTGCCGCGGGCCCTTTTTCAATCAAAAACAACTTCGTTCACCCCCAAGTAAACCCCAAAGTTCGACTTCGTTCCGAACCAAGTTTCCTGAAAATTTTAAACGAAATTTCCCCTTTGGTTTGAATCAATTCGCCCATCTCTACTTTCAACCCTTACTGACCTTTTTGCATAAACTGAAGGCCACCTTATCAGGGCACAAGTAAGAGCAGTGAAGGGGTGGTCATACCATATGTGCGTCCTGTACAACTGTGCACTTTAAAGTAGCTTCTTCTATCCTCAGGCTTTCATGTAAAGCAAATTAATTTCATAGTTTACAAGTACTTGTAGATTGTTAGAAATATGTTACGGCTGCTCTATGACAAGTACTGTAGAGTAAGGGGCTTATATACTGCTCTTGCACAGGGCTCTATTTTAGCTGCATTATTTAATGGGATGTATGGTAGACTGATTGTCACAAAAAATAATAAAGAAAAGTCTGTACTCACCAAAAAGTAGAAGTTTTCAATTCCTGAATGTGATTCCTCAAATGTCCAAATAATGCCAATGGAGGAAACCCATTGGACACAGGTATATGCAATGTAACGAATCCCAAAAAGGTTGAAACCTCATGATTCTACGAGTAAGAATGATTAGCGCTGTTAACGCATCAGAAAGTATGGAGAACCTTGGATATTTTTAACATGTTTTGAATTAAAGGATTTGTTTTTACTGTAGAGTTTCTGGTGCCGGAGGTTTCAACCTTTTTGGGATTTGTTAAACTGAAATTCACCTTCCTTCTCATCAGATACTGAATGTAATGTTTTGTCACTTCTGCATAACCAAGGCTGGAAAAACACATGCAGTTTTATATGTAGTTTATGATGCAGTTTATTAAAGTGAATTCAGCAGGATGAACCTATTTGTCCTTGCCGAAGCAGTCCAGAGCTCCCTGATGATCTCTATGTCTTCACTTATGGGTTCTCATGCCACTATGCTGGAGAGGCTCGCACTCCATCGTTTGTGAATGGAACGTAAGCCTCTCCTCTGTGTTGGGACAAGAACATCGAAGTGAAGAGGAGCTCCTGGAGTTGCAGTTTTATTTTTTTCCCACTCTTGCCTCAATGTCATGTAATTGTTTTCTCATTTTGTTAATTGATAACCGCTTTAATAGGATCAATGCCAAAAAAGCAAAAACAGAAAATTCACAAATAAATAGTACAAAATAGAAAAATGTCCGGAAACCCTCAAACAATGCCAAAAAAATATAGTAACCTCGAAAGATATCATAAATATAATGTTTTATTTAAAAAAATAACAAAAAGGTATTAACACAGCATTAACAGTACAGTATATGCCTAATAAACAAACATATATAACCAATAATATACCTATATCCCTACAAGCATAAACAATCATGTAGTCAAATGAAACCCATAATAGGAAAAAGACTATATCAAAGATGATATACACAAAATCAAGAAAGAAGACAGCCATAAACAAGATAAAATGTGCTTTGGATGTGCTTTGGGGTATCAGCACTTTGTTGTCTGGCCTGTATATTGCCATTTTTGTGACCGTTTATGGCTTTCATTTTTCTTGATTTCTGTATATGTGTGTATATATAGATCCCTTGCTGATTGTATAAGTTTGCCCACTGACAAAGACATGAACAGTCTATAATTTTAAGGATAGGTTAATTTTAACATTGAGAGATAGAATATGAGAAAAAAAATCACATTGTATAAATTATAGAAATGTATTTGCATTTTGCTGAGAGAAATAAGTGTTTGATCCCTCTAGCTAACAGGACTTAATGCTTGGTGGCAAAACCCTTGTTGGCAAGCACAGCAGTCAGACGTTTTTTGTAGTTGATGATGAGGTTTGTGCACGTCAGGAGGAATTTTGGTAGACTCCTCTTTGCAGATCACTTGGCAACTCGGAGCTTCAACTCCCTCCAAGTTTTCTATGGGATGAAGGTCTGGAGACTGGCTAGGCCACTCCATTACCTGAATGGGCTTCTTTTTGAGCCATTCCTTTGTTGTCTTGGCTGTATGTTTTGGGTCATTGTCTTGCTGGAAGACCCAGCCATGGCCGATTTTTAATGTCCTATCAGAGGGAAGGAGGTTGTCACTCAGGATTTTATGGTACATGGCTCCATCCATTCTCCCATTGATGCGGTGAAGTAGTCCTGTGCCCTTAGCAGAGAAACCCCCAAAACATAATGCTCCCACCTCCATGCTTGACAGTGGTGAGGGTGTTCTTTGGGTCATAGGCAGCATTTCTCTTCCTCCAAACACAGCGAGTTGAGTTAATGCCAAAGAGCTCAAATTTTGTCTCATCTGACCACAGCACCATCTCCCAATCACTCACACAATCATCCAGGTGTTCACTGGCAAACTTCAGATGGGCCTGCACATGTGCCTTCTTGAACAAGGGGACTTTGCAGGCATTGCAGGATTTTAAACCATTACGGCGTAATGTGTAACCAATAGTTTTCTTGGTGATTGTAGTCCCAGCTGCCTTGAGATCATTAACAAGTTCCCCTCCTGTAGTTTTAGGCTGATCTCTCACCTTCCTCATGATCAAGGATACCCCACAAGGTGCAACAGATAGATGTTGATTGACAATCATTTTGTATTTCTTCCATTTTCTTACTATTGCACCAACAGTTGTCTCATTCTCACCCAACATCTTACTTATGGTTTTGTAGCCCATTCCAGCTTTGTGCAGGTCTATGATCTTGTCCCAGACATTCTTAGAAAGCTCTTTGGTCTTGCCCATGTTGTAGAGGTTAGAGTCTGACTGATTAATTGAGTCTGTGAACAGGAGTCTTTTATAAAGGTGACTATTTAAGACAGCTGTCTTTAAAGCAGGTAATAAGTTGTTTAGGGGCATCTAACTGGTCTGTAGGAGCCAGAACTCTTAATGGTTGGTAGAGGATCAATTACTTACTTCTCACAGCAAAATGCAAATAAATTTATATAATTGATACAATGTGATTTTCTGGATTTTATTTTGGATATTCTATCTCTCAATTAACCTACCCTTAAAATTATAGACTGTTCATTTCTTTGTCAGCGGGCAAACTTACAATATCAGCAAGGGATCAATTACTTAGGGCCACATGTATGAAAACTGCATAGGTCTAAAATTCACTTTTTGCCCATAGTAACCACTTTAATGAGATGCAGGCTGCAATCTGATTTGGACTGGCATTGCATTCTGCATCCACATACTGCATTTTCCCTACCACACAATTAGTGGACATTTGCAGGAGATAACAGTTGATGGCTGTGGGTTTCAGCTATGGTACCTGAGATTGGAAGATGATAATCAGTATCATCTTGAACATGAGTTGTCCTGATGGGATAACCTATTTTAGTAAGATTGCTCCCTCCTACTAGCACCGTACACTGTGTAAGAGGAAATTAATTATAATAGTGGACCTTCTTGCAGTTCTTCCTTAAAGGGGTTGTCTCACTACAAGGATTGCTTTTTATGTTAAAGATCTTGCAAAAACAAGTCACTTTGCAATATATGTCCATTAACAGTGTCCTACCTATTCTGAGATATCCCCTCTTGTATGGGCTTCATCAGCTCCTCAGGTCGCTATAGCTACAGACCTGTTCAATCTCTCATGATAGGCTGCCAGCACTGGTTGCTATAGCTACAGACCTGGCTTCTACAGCAGCCTAGTAGAAGCCAGTAAACACGCCCCTGAATGTAAATTAAACCAAGAAAACAGGACTGAGGTAACATGAATCGATGTAGTAAGACAACCCCTTTAAAGCAATCCTGTCAGATGGTTTATGCTGCCCTATCTGAAAGCAGGATGTGACAGAAGCAGAGGAGCTGAGCTCCGAGATATAAAGGTTTATTTAGTTTGGAGCAAGATTTCTGCATAAAAGGCAAGGTAAATAGTGATTAAGAGACAGTGGAAGTCCTGCTTACCCCACCCACATACAGTGGTTGACAGATTTACCTGCTTTAGTGTGTACCAAGCAAACTGTCAATCTCTCAATGTGAGTGGGGTAAGCAGTACTTTTACCTTATATTTTAGCATTTTCTTTGCTTTTTATTCAGAAATCCTTCATATTATATAAACCTAAATAACACAGAACTCAATTTCTCTCCCTCTACCAAATCCTGCTCTCAGATAGTGTTGGATAAACCCCCTGACAGGTTCCCTTTAAACTGCCTTTATTACTTAATGTCTACTTCAGATCAATATTATATTATTTGCAGGGTTGGTATTTGTTGCAATAACCATCAAGTTGTTATGTACTGTTGATACAATTTTCCTTAGAATTAATAACATGTAAAATTTCATACTTAGCTGCTGCATCCAATCTGTTCTAGATTATATTTTAGTGCAGAACCTTTATACCTTAGAAGTGGGTATGATAACCTCATCAGCGTCTGGCACACAATGTTTCTTTCTCTATGCAAAAAATCATAACCTGGCAGTTCATTATCCAGGAATCAATGTGAACACTGGGTGCCCT
Organism: Phyllomedusa bahiana; assembly: GCA_025379985.1. Lineage (NCBI taxonomy): Eukaryota > Metazoa > Chordata > Amphibia > Anura > Hylidae > Phyllomedusa > Phyllomedusa bahiana. Next base: position 47,338 of record JAODAL010024196.1, on the reverse strand, counting down.
TGGAAACAAAACATGGAGATATCAATAACATATTGAAGGCTTTGGGGTATAAACAACAAATGATCATGTCATGCATTGAAAACTCATATTTTATAAGTCAGGATGTTCTATTGAAGTCTATTGAAATCTCTTTCCAAGTGCTGTTCAGTTAAATGAAACAAATATATGCATTAAACTTCGCTCTGCAGACCTTTAGAAGAAGATTCTGTAACAGATTACAAGTCAAATATTTAAAGGTGCAATATCATAAAAGTTTATATGTTAGCATTGCTTCTACTTATCTTCTACATTAACATAATTTAACTGTACACTGATCATCTTTAGTTTTTACTGCCCAAGTATGTGGTATGTGATTTTGCCTTTTTTTCTTTCTTAAAAGTCTCTCTCCTTTACTTTTTTCCATCATTGGCTGAAGTAAAGAGATTTCATCAGTAGTCAAAAGTCATCAGAAAGATGTCTCAACAGCCAAGCTTTGAGATATGTGATGCTCTTTGATATGCGTATCTAGTGGGAAGAAGGATAAGTAGGACAGTATTAAAGTCCATGAGTCAGGATATGGATATGCTGTCTCAATGATCTGAAGTAATTCATATCTCAACAAGTTTCAAAGTTTGGCTCACATTTACTATTGCTATCTAAAAGTTAGACAAGTATAAAAATACCCCATATTTATCATAGTGGCTCATGCCGTTTGATCATTTTGGAGCGGTTTTGTGGTAAGATCACATGTCAGAATTCAATATGGAACTGGACGTGGATTCTGCGTTCAATTCTATGTTAAAATCCACTGGCAATCCTACTCCCATGCTGTCCATTCTTAGACCTTTAATTTCTGCCAAAGATCCCACCTCAGATTTTTTTGATAGGAAAGTCCTGACATACGAACTTACAGTGGGTGCGGAAAGTATTCTTTGTTTCATTGCAGCCATTTGGTAAGATCAAAAAAGTTCATTTTTTGCTGATTAATGTACACTCTGCACCCCACCTTGAAAGAAATAAAAAAAGAGGCACCCTTTTGAGCTAGTACAGCCATGAGTCTTCTTGGGAATGATGCAACAAGTTTTTCACACCTGGATTTGGGGATCCTCTGCCATTCTTCTTTGCAGATCCTCTCCAGTTCCCTCAGGTTGGATGGTGAACATTGGTGGACAGCCATTTTCAAGTCTCTCCACAGATGCTCAACTGGATTTAGGTCAGGGCTCTGGCTGGGCCAGTCAAGAATGGGAACAGAGTTGTTCTGAAGCCACTGCTTTGTTATTTTAGCCCTGTGCTTAGGGTCATTGTCTTGTTGGAAGAAGAACCTTCGGCCCAGTCTGAAGTCCAGAGCATTTTGAAAGAGGTTTTCATCGAGGATATCTCTATACTTGGCCACATTCATCTTTCCTTCAATTGCAACCAGTCGCCCTGTCCCTGCAACTGAAAAACACCTCCATAGCATGATGCTGTCACCACCATGTTTCAGTGTTGCGATTGTATTGGGCAGATGATGAGCAGTGCCTGGTTTTCTCCACACACACCGCTTAGAATTAACACTAAAAAGTTCAATCTTTGCCTCATCAGACCAGAGAATCTTATTTCTCATAGTCTGGGAGTCCTTCACATGTTTTTTTGCAAACTGTATGCAGGCTTTCATATGTCTTGCACTGAGGAAAGGCTTCCGTCGGCACACTATGCCATAAAGCCCCGACTGGTGGAGGGCTGCAGTGATAGTTGACTTTGTGAAACTTTCTCCCATCTCTCTACTGCATTTCTGGAGCTCAGCACAGTGATCTTGGGGTCCTTCTTTACCTCTCTCACCAAGGCTCTTCTTCCACGATTGCTTAGTTTGGCTGGACAGCCAAGTTGAGGAAGAGTTGTGGTTGTCCCAAACTTCTTCCATTTAACAATTATGGAGGCCACTGTGCTCTTAGGAACCTTGAGTGCTGTAGAAATTCTTTTGTAACCTTGGCCAGATCTGTGCCTTGCCACTATTCTGTCTCTGAGCTCCTTGGGCAGTTCCTTAGACCTTATGATTCTCATATGCTCTGACATGCACTGTGAGCTGTGAGGTCTTATATAGACAGGTGTGTGCCTTTCCTAATCAAGTCCAATGAGTTTAATTAAACACAGCGGGACTCCAATGAAGGAGTAGAACCATCTCCAGGAGGATCAGAAGGAAATGGACAGCATGTGAGTTAAATATGAGTGTCACAGCAAAGGGTCTGAATACTTTTTTTTTCTTTCAAGACGGGGTGCAGAGTGTACATTAATGAGCAAAAAAATGAACTTTTTTGATCTTTCCAAAAGGCTGCAATGAAACAAATAGTGAAAAATGTAAAGGGGTCTGAATACTTTCTGTACCCACTGTACCCTAAGACTCTCTATCCTTATATATTTATATTTGATGTACTTATTATGCCTGATATTTTACAAATATCTGTTACATGTTTTGGTGCAGAGTGTCGCAATGTGACCCTACCTTTCCCTACAAAGCGGTGCCCACTTCTAAAAACCAACCCTCTCTTTTAGCGTATTAGCAAAAAGTTTCTAAGGTTCAGAATGAATGTGTCTGCAACAAATTGGGCCATGCTGTATGTGCTGCCCCAGCTAAGGCTCTCAACTGGGATCCATTTATCATATATTGAATTCTATGTCATGTTTGGTATGTACCATGTATGATGTGTTTTACTGTCACCCTGTGGCCACTGTTTGTAAAAGGGTAATGTAAGCTATTGAGTATGCAATTCCCATATGCCTTTGCTTTCTTTTATTTCTCCTGTTCTGTGAGGTCACATTTCTTCTGTATCTCCATTTTAACCAGACATGTTACATAGAGCTGGAGAAGAGAATTTGTTTTGACCTCTGTAAGTCAATAAACTACCTAAAGCACATTTATTGCATCTTCCTCACTGGGCTTACAAATGCAACTGGTGTTGCTAGGGAAAGAATATAGCAAGTTCACTATCTACCATTCGCTTGTACATAGAATGTTGCTCACACTTATCAGGGACTTCTCTAATGTATATTGCTGGCAGAATACTGCGCCAATAATGCACAACTCTTTGGCACCTTCTACATCACTTTTTTGGTGCAACCATAATTGTAAATGTTGGCCACTGTGCAGTTTCTCTTTACACCTCTTCCGGTTGTGTGATATATTGGTACATGGGACTATAGTATAGCTGCAGAATTACAAACTGCTTCTGTTTTGCAGGTCTCTCTAACAATAAGAGAAAAACTTCTCTCCTTATTGTGAAACAAACTATTGGCTTTATGAGCGGCACGTATAAACGGGGCAGCGCCAGATATCTGGCGTCTTTTCAGCCCTATATTAGGTGCAGCCCCGTTCATACATTTTTAAATCTCCGTGAGGCGGGGCACACTAGAACCGTAGCAAAGCTACATATTTATAGCTTCACTACAGCATTTCTAGGCGCAGCTGGAACAGGTAAACCACTTTCAAAGTGGAATACCTGAAGCAGAAATGTTGCCCTAGCATTAGAATGACTTGCTGTAGAGCGGGTTCATAAATCAGGCGCATTCTATGCCTTTATTATTTGCATGAAATTTGGCGTTCACATGCCAAATTTCATGCATGTCGCCCTATATATGGTTTGCCCTTTCCAGATAACACCTTTTTAAAGCTAACCAATTGCCACCGTAACAGGATCTCTATAATAGTGTATACATGCTAAAACTGTAAAAAGGTGAAGCAGAATGCAAATATAGGGTTACAGTTCCGTGTTGGCACAACAGCCTTCAATTCTGATTATTGCTAGCCTTTTTGTCTGATACCCATTAATGCTAACTACAGAGTTCAGCTCATGCTGAAAGAAACGTGCCTGGGCTGGATTATTGTTAATTCTTAACATTTATGGGTTAATGGTAACCATTTCTTTCCTAGGACTAGGTGTTGCTCTTGTCAGGGCATCAGCCCCATTAAGGGTTATAATAGGGTTATCTGGCCACATGGATATTGTAGCATGGAGACCTATTACAAGTGTGTTACTTGCGGTTTCACAATGGTACACGTCCATAGTAAGCGGCAGTTGTATCGAAAGATCATTCTTGAGAAAAGGGGGAGTTTCTCTCCCAAAACGTCGCGCGCGTTTTGCTTTACGTCCGCCTGTCTGCTACATGCGCTCCAAGATGTAGAGGCCAGGCTATGTGTTTGCATGATGAACGATCTTTCAATACAACTGCCGCTTACTATGGACGTGTACCATTATGAAACCGCAAGTAACAAGCTTGTAATAGTTTGAAGTTTTACGTATTTAAGACTTTTAATAAATGTTTGCTACTGTTTGGAATTACTATCTGCTACTGATATTATTCATTGAACAGGAGGAAGTTTGAAGAGCTATTCATATTTGTTTACAAATTTGGACATTTTTCAATAATTTCCAAATTGGTAAGCCCTGGAAAAATACGTTTGACTCAGCAAATAAATTGTGATGTGTGATGCCTGGAGTGGTGAGTCTATATATATACTTAGCTTTGGTATATTTCAACTTTTGACTACCGTTTTTGCTTCTCAGAATGCAAATATAGGATAAAAAATAATAATATAAAATTCCTGCAAAACAAAAAGATGCTCACCTTTTTTAACTGTTGTACAATGGATACAACATCAATAAAAACTCTTTTGTAAGGGGGAGTTCTCCATTTTCTAAACCGGTGGGCTGTGGAGTTCACTGCATCCATGCTCAGTTGTCTTCACCAGCAAATTTTAAAAAAATAGCTTGAACAAAAAATTGGATATATTTTGGCTAAATGGGCCCAAACTATTACTTTTTTTTCTGTGTTCAACTTCTCTGTAACGATGTCAGTAACAATGGCCCCATTGTCAACTATTGTGTCCCAGTTAGTGCCAGGTACTACGATCACTATTTGTTTAATCTACTAATAGTTTTACAGTACCGCACACAAGTAAAGTTGATTTGCATTAATAAATTATAACTTAGCACAATAACCATAGTTATGTCATTAGGAATTTTTGTTTACATATTTTTTTTTCTTCTCTGCCTTTCAAGGGTCATAATTTCTTTTTTTTGCTTTGGCTACATAGCTGTATAAGGGTTTGTCTTTTGCCGGACAATTATCATTTGTGTTTCCTGTACAATATAATGTACTAGGAAACAAAAAAAAAATCTATGGGGTGGATGGAAAAAAAAAATTACACCTTTTTTGGGGGGAAAGAAGGGTTTATTTTCACAAAGTTCACTGTACCATAAAAATTATATTAATAGGACAGAAAAACACAAGAAAAATTCTTGCACTGCAGGAGGGAGGACAGAGGCTTGTATCCACTTTGATAGAGTTTTATTCAGGCTACAGCAGCAGTTTCAGGTTCATAAATAAAGATATACATACAACAGCAAACCTAGATTCAAAATATATAAGTAAAATACAAGACAATAATATTCATAAAGCTAATATATAGGAATAAAATAGTAAATTAATTTATACAAAAAACTTAAAAATTAAACAATAGTACAGCAGTATACCAGTGAGCTAAAAACAGAGTGAATAGGTTCATTAAATGGGCTAAAAAGAACACACATGTCTGCTAATAGAAAGTAAAGATGAAAGTATTGTGAAAAAAACTGGTCCAGTGCTCACCTTCAACCCTGGAGCCCTAGGTTGAAATCCCAACAAGGACAACATCATCAATTATTCGGATCAGTATGATACCAGATAAATGTATATAGTTTTTGTTATATTTTACTACTTTTGAAATTTGCTTTGCATCACCATTTCCTGAGACCAAGAACTTTTCTGTTTTTGAACCTATAGACTGGTTTGAAGATATATATTTTTTTTGTGGTCTGACGTAAATGGTTTAGTGCTATCAACTTAGGATATATGCAACCTTTTGATCAGTTTTCACAGCAACTGTTTGTGGAGGAAAAGTGACCAAAAAATAATCACATTTTGGACGCTGGGTCATTCTTGTCTACGGTGTTCACTTTGTGGGATAAATAATAGTTTGGACATTTACACAAGATTTACATTTTTATTGTTGTTTTTTTTATAAACTTTGGAACTATTCTTGTAATATTTTTAATGTATTTAATATTACTAAACTTCATTAATTTTTTCCTTTAATTTTCAGTCTTGTTCTGAACTGACATTACAGAAAAAGTACAATTACAGAGCTTCTTATACATTAAAAGGAGCAGTAATGGCAGGCCTGGAGATCGTCATAAGGCTTCTGGCTACCATGACAACTGCTAAGCACCACATGATCGTGTTGAGGGAGATCAGGTGGCAGAACAGAGCACTGCACCATGTTATAGAGTCTGAGATGCTGCAGTGGCTTTGACACCGGCATCTGAGTGGTTAAACGGCAAGATCAGAGTTATCTGAAGTCCCAGTCAATGAGGGCAGATCCTGGCTGTGGCTCAGATGGAACCTACAGTGCATGGAGCTGGCTCAGCTTGTAATGCCATTTCATACAAACTAACTGATAGCACTACAAAACTGCACTTTAAATGTTAGTAAGGGGTGAAAGGAAACCTGTCACAGTACACATGCTTTATGATCTACCAATAGTATGTTATAGAGCAGGAGGAGCTGAGCAAATTGATATATAGTTCTTTGAGGAAATAGTCAGTAGAACTTGTTCTAAATTTGTTCATTTAACTTACTGCTTACTGTGGGTTAAGGAATCCAGTTGGCAGTTTTGTCAGCGACTGAGAGCTATATCTGTATACACTCATACAAGGAAGGCCGTCAATCACTGATAAGACCGTCCACTAGACTCTTCCTAGAATAATCAGGGAATTAAATGAATAATATACGAGTTTTACTGTATATCAATCTGCTCAGCTCCTCCTGCTCTACAATGTGATGTCCACAGATCAGATAGCATCTTCAACGCAACAGTTTTCTTTTAAGAATGAATTGCTAAAGCAGCCATTGTGGCAAAAGTCACAACAGGAATAACAAACATTTTAATTGTCACCCTTAATTAGCATGATGTTACTTCCCACCATGAGCCTCTATTTGATAAGATTCCATTAGGGAAATGTAGAGTGGTTTAGGATAGGTAATAAACATCTGATTGCTGGGAGTCCCACAACTGGGGACCTCTATGGATCACTATGACCGACACCTGAGTCCCTCACCCTTCGATCCAACAGTCAGGAACTCTGCTTCTCCATTAAACGTCTATAGGACTGATGAAGATATCCAAATACAGCACAGTGTACGGTACGATGTACGGTGAACACGGTAGAAGAAAAAAAATTCCATCCTGACAAATTGCATTTTTTTTTTGTTAATTTCACGTCCACGAAAAAATTGTAATAAAAGGTGAATAAAAAGTCGCATTTTACCCAAAAAATGTTACCAATACACTTCAGCCTGCAAAAAAAGAACCCTCACTCAGGTCTATTTGTTAAAAAAAAAAAAATGTGCAAAGTTAAAAAATAGAGAATGTTTTTATTTTTTTTAAAAGTGCTGAAACATAAGAAAAAATCTACACATTTTCTATCACAAGAATCGTACCGACCCGCAGATTACAGATACCGCATCATTTACAGGTCTATATATAGTATATTTAGACATTGACATTAAAATTGGAGGAAGGGTTTAGGAGTTTCAGCTCCCTAACATGCACCACCCTGTTTTTAAAGGGACCAAAAGTAATTGGACAAATTAAATAATTGTAAATGAAATGTTAATTTCTAATACTTGGTTGAAAACCCTTTGTTGGCAATGATTGCCTGAAGTTTTGAACTCATGGACATCACCAAATGCTGTGTTTCCTCCTTTTCAATGCTCTGTCTGGTCTTTCCTGCACCAGTTTTAAGTTGCTGTTTGTTTGTGGGTCTTTCTGTCTGAAGTTTAGTCCTTAGCAAGTAAAATGCATGCTCAGTTGGGTTGAGATCAGATGACTGACTTGGCCATTCAAGAATATTCCACTTTGCTTAAATTAACTCCTTGGTTGCTTTGGCGTTATGTTTAGGGTCATTGTCCATTTGTATTATGAAATACCAACCAATCAATTTGGCTGCATTTGACTGGATTTGAGCACACAGTATGGGCCTCATGTATGAAATTTGTCTATGTCTAAGACTTTCTTTGTTGCCCAAACCAACCAATCAGAGCTCCCTTTTCATTCCATATAGTGCTCTGAAAAAATGAAAGAGGAGCTCTGATTAGTTGCTATGGGCAACAAAGAAAGTCTTAGACCTATACAGTGTAACGGCCGGGTTAGTGGACCCTCTGGACCACCGCAAGCGGTGGTAACGACCACGCCAGGGAGCGGAGTCTAAGTAGGTCCCGGTTTTAACCAGAGCCCGCCGCAAAGCGGGATGGACTTGCTGTGGCTGGAGTCCTACCAGGTTGCTACCCCTGACACGGCGGGCTTGCGGTGGAGGCCGAGGTGCAGCGTGGTACAGAATCGCTAGACGATAACCTTAGTCGTGGGCAGGCAGGACGGTCAGGGAAGGCGGCAGAGTTTCGGAGTCAAGAAACGTAGCAAGAGATCGGTACACGGCAGGACAAGAAGACACTTGAAGAACGCTTTCTCTAAGGCTCGGAGCAACATAGATCCAGCAAGGAAGAGTCATGGACCGAAACCATAAATAGGGGCAGCGCCCGGCAATTAGCCAATTACCGGTGCGCTGGCCCTTTAAATTTACAAGAACGAGCGCGCGGCCTAGGAAACGGGTGCGCGCGCCTCGGCCGGCAGAGGGCGCGGACGTGCCAGGAACGCGGTCAGGTGAGTTTCCAGAGCGAGTGGTCCCACAGGCCAGCACCCGGCAGGCACCCGGGGGAGCGGCCACGGGGGTGCCGGCGGCCCACGGGCCGGGGAGTGGGACCACTCACTACAGTACCCCCCCGTAGGTCTCCCCCTCTTCTTAGGCTGAAGGAACTTATGAATCAGATCTTGGTTCAAGATATTGGACTCCGGTTCCCAGTACCTCTCCTCGGGGCCGAAGCCCTTCCAATCTACAAGAAAGAACCGCTTACCCCTGATGGTCTTCATGGCCAAGATTTCCTTCACTTCAAAAACATCAGTGGACTCTACTACCGGAGATGGAACCGCGCTCCTCTGAGAGAACTGGTTCAAGACCAGGGGCTTTAGGAGGGAGACGTGAAAGGCGTTAGGAATCTGGAGAGATGGAGGTAAGCAGAGCTTGTAGGACACTGGGTTCAGTTGCCGAGTACTCTGAAAGGTCCCAGAAACCGCGGACCCAACTTGTAGCTGGGGATCTTGAGGCGTACGTATTTGGAAGAGAGCCACACTTTATCCCCCGGGAGGAACGTTGGAAAAGATCTCCTCCTCTTGTCAGCTTGGGTCTTCATGCGGGCTGAAGCTTGGAGTAAGGCAAGTCGGGTCTCCCACCAAATGACCCCGATATCCCGAACCTGGTTGTCCACGGTGGGAACCTCGGAGGCCGAAGCCAAGGGGAGAGGAGGGCGTGGATGACGACCATAGACCACAAAGAATGGGGAAACGCCAGTCGAGTCGGAGTCCCTATGATTATATGAGAACTTGGCCCATGGAAGCAGCTCGGTCCAGTTGTCCTGACATCCAGACACAAAGTGTCATAGCTATTCCCCCAAGATCTGATTTACCCTCTCCACCTGTCCATTTGTCTGGGGATGGTACGCGGATGAGAAGTCTAACTTGATTTGAAACCGAGAACAAAGGGCACGCCAAAACTTGGATACAAATTGGACGCCTTGATCGGAGACGATGTGGGAGAGTAACTCATGCAGGCGAAAAATGTGATGGAAGAAATGACCCGCCAATTGGGAAGCAGAAGGGAGACCAGGAAGCGTCACAAAGTGGAACATCTTCGAGAATTGGTCGGTGACCACCCAGATGACCGAGTTTCCAGAGGAAGAAGGAAGGTCCGTGATGAAGTCCATGCCTATGTGTGTCCATGGAGACTCCGGAACAGGCAGAGGGACTAAGAGACCCGCGGGCCTATGGCGTGGGACCTTGTTCCGATCACATGTGGCGCAGGAGAGAACGAAGTCCTTGATATCCTGGAGCAGAGTTGGCCACCAGTAGTGTCGTGAGATAAGTGCGTAGGACTCCCATATCCCAGGGTGGCCGGCCAGAAGAGAACTATGCCCCCAACCCAGAATCTTCCTCCTGAGTTCGGGACGTAGGTAAGTTTTGCCCGGAGGAACGCTACAGATCCACAGGAGCCCCATGAACTAGCCGTTCAGGGACAATGATGTGCTGAGATACTGGTTCTTCTCTGGCAATTTCAGAAGCACGGGAGAGGGCGTCCGCCTTGACATTTTTCTCGGCCGGTCGGAAGTGGATCTTGAAATCAAAACGTGAGAAAAAGAGAGACCACCTGGCCTGGCGAGGATTTAAACGATGGGCCGTCTGGAGGTACTGGAGGTTCTTATGGTCTGTGAAGACGTCAAATGGGTGTCGAGCTCCCTCCAACAGATGTCGCTATTCCTCCAGGGCCAATTTTGTGGCCAACAGCTCCCGATCTCCAATGGCATAATTTTGTTCTGCCAGTGAGAAAGTCTTAGAAAAAACCCTGCATGTGACACTTTAGGACCCTTCTGGGTCAGGACCGCCCCTGCTCCCATGGAAGAGGCATCTACCTCTAGGCTAAGGGTCTCTCCGGATCCGGACGGACCAAGATAGGTGCTGAGGAAAAAGTTGTCTTCAGTTGGGATAATGCTTCCTCGGCAGCCGGAGGCCAACATTTCGGATTAGCGTTCTTTCGGGTGAAAGCCCCGATAGGAGCCACCAGCGCAGAGAAATGGGGAATGAATTGCCGGTAGTAATTGGCGAACCCCAGGAAGCGTTGTATCGTCCGAAGACCGACAGGTCGTGGCCAATGCTGGATCGCAGAGAGTTTAGCTGGGTCCATCTGCAGACCTCGATCGGAGACTATGTACCCAAGGAAGGAAGGCTGGCCTGGTGGGACTGACACTTCTCCACAGGGCCGTCTCTTCCATTGGGCCAGGTAGGCCACTGCCCGGGGGCTCCACGATCTCAGGGGGCACTCCCGGGCAGCCGCCTACCCTGCCCAGTGGAGCGACAGCCAGGCTCCGCCCGGGGGCAGCTGGGATTCATGCCGCAGCGCCGGCTTGGAGCGTCGCCGGGGGAGGCTGGGGTTTCCCCTTGGCGGGCCCCGAGTACTGGCGCTGGTCTGTGGTGCAGGTCCCCCTCCTCCTTCCTCGCTGCACGGCCGGGTCACCGACCCAGCCATGCAGCAATCACGGCCGCTGCCTGCACCACGCGATGCAAGCAGCGGCCGAGGCTGAACATCTGGGATCTTCTGATCCCGTCTGTTCAGCTCCCAGGAGGCCGCGGGGCAGGCGCGCAATTTGATGACGTCATCGCGCGCCCGCTCCACGGCCCTGCACTTTGCTGTGAGCGGCCACCGGCTCCGGATGGATAAGGAGAAGAGGAGGAAAATCAGGTGAGTAAGATTTTTTATTTTTATTTTTTTAAACTACTTCTCCTGCCTGCCCATATACTGCCCTGCCTGCCCAATACTGCCCTGCCTACCACCTATATACTGCCCATATACTGCTCTGCCTGCCCAATACTGCCCTGCCTGCCCAATACTGCCCTGCCTACCACCTATATACTGCCCATATACTGCCCTGCCTGCTCATATACTGCCCTGTCTGCCCATATACTGCCCATATACTGCCCTGCCTGCCCATATACTGCCCTGCCTGCCCATATACTGCCCTGCCTGCCCATATACTGCCCTGCCTGCCCATATACTGTCCATATACTGCCCTGCCTGCCCATATACTGCCCATATACTTCCCTGCCTGCCCATATACTGCCCTGCCTGCCCATATACTGCCCATATACTTCCCTGCCTGCCCATATACTGCCCTGCCTGCCCATATACTGTCCATATACTGCCCTGCCTGCCCATATACTGCCCTGCCTGCCCATATACTGCCCTGCCTGCCCATATACTGCCCTGCCTGCCCAATACTGCCCTGCCTACCACCTATATACTGCCCATATACTGCCCTGCCTGCTCATATACTGCCCTGTCTGCCCATATACTGCCCTGCCTGCCCATATACTGCCCATATACTGCCCTGCCTGCCCATATACTGCCCTGCCTGCCCATATACTGTCCATATACTGCCCTGCCTGCCCATATACTGCCCATATACTTCCCTGCCTGCCCATATACTGCCCTGCCTGCCCATATACTGCCCATATACTTCCCTGCCTGCCCATTTCCTGCCCTGCCTGCCCATATACTGTCCATATACTGCCCTGCCTGCCCATATACTGCCCTGCCTGGCCATATACTGCCCTGCCTGCCTATATACTACCTTGCATGCCCATGTACTGCCCTGCCTGCCCATATACTGCCCTGCCTGGCTATATACTGCCCTGCCTGCCCATATACTGTCCATATACTGCCCTGCCTGCCCATATAGTGCCCTGCCTGGCTATATACTGCCCTGCCTGCCCATATACTGCCCTGCCTGGCTATATACTGCCCTGCCTGCCCATATACTGCCCTGCCTGGCTATATACTGCCCTGCCTGCCCATATACTGCCCTGCCTGGCTATATACTGCCCTGCCTGCCCATATACTGCCCTGCCTGCCCATATACTGCCCATATACTGCCCTGCCTGCCCATATACTGCCCATATACTGCCCTGCCTGCCCATATACTGCCCTGCCTACCCATATACTGCCCATATACTGCCCTGCCTGGCCATATATACTGCCCTGCCTGGCTATATACTGCCCTGCCTACCAATATACTGCCCTAGCTACCAATATACTGCCCTGCCTGGCTATATACTACCCTGCCTGGCTATATACTGCCCTGTCTGGCTATATACTGCCCTGCCTACCAATATACTGCCCTGCCTGGCTATATACTGCCCTGCCTCCCTATATACTGCCCTGCCTGGCTATATACTGCCCTGCCTGGCTATATACTGCCCTGCCTACCAATATACTGCCCTGCCTGGCTATATACTACCCTGCCTGGCTATATACTGCCCTGCCTCCCTATATACTGCCCTGCCTCCCTATATACTGCCCTGCCTCCCTATATACTGCCCTGCCTGGCTATATACTACTCTGCCTGGCTATATACTGCCCTGCCTACCAATATACTGCCCTGCCTAGCTATATACCGGTCCTGCCTGCCCTAATTACTGGCCCTGCCTGCCCTAATTACTGGCCCTGCCTGGCTAATTACTGGCCCTGCCTGGCTAATTACTGGCCCTATCTATGAGGGGATAATACAGGAGGGCCCTACAATCTATGGGGGAGATATTACAGGGAGGCCTACAATCTACAGGGGGTGCTCTAAACCTACCTACAGGGGACAGCATATCTACCTACAGTGGGCCTGTAAACCTACCTACTTAATGGTGAGCAGCATTACTACGTACTTACTAAATGTGGGGCGCCCATAACTGAGGTAGGAATCGATAGCGAAGTGCTGATAAAGTGAGGATTCTAAGATGTTTGTGTGTTACATTCTGCAGGGATGAGCTGCGGCCGTGACAAGTCATCATGGTGGTCTGGACGGAAGGAGAGGAAAAGGGAAAAAGAACGATTCAGAGAACGACTGATCAGAGATGACGTCTCCGGTGAGTCCCTGGTGACAGGGGTTATTTTACTTCTATATTTGATCAGTGCTGTGGTCTCTGTCATATAATGGTGACCGGAGCTGGTAATGTTTATATTTGTTTCTTTTTGTTTTTTTTTTTTTTTTTTGGGGGGGGGGGGCAGTATGTCTCTCTGCCCAGGGGCCCATAGTGCTGTTAAGATGGCCCTGCTTCTCCAGCGTGGTATACAGTCGATTGTTCCGCAAACGTCGCAGAACCTAGCGCACCTGTATCCGATGAGTCTGTATGTCAGGGGAAAAAACCAAGATATCATCCAGATATACTATGACGCAGGTGTACAGCAAGTCCCTGAAGAAGTCATTGACGAACTTCTGAAATACGGCTGGGGCATTGCATAGCCCAAAGGGCATCACGAGATACTCGAAATGCCCATCATGCGTATTGAAGGCCGTTTTCCACTCGTCCCCCTCTCGAATTCTGATCAGGTTATAGGTAGAGATGGGCGAATTTCTCGAAATTCGGTTCGCTCACTTCGCCGAATTTCCGACAAAAAATAACTTCGTTCCGAATTACTTCGGGACGAATCACGTTAAAAAACAGCTATTTCCAGGCTGCACAGAGCCTGCAGGGTGCTGTAGAAAAGTTTGTTTTTGCCAAGATTTAATATGCAGAGGAAGCTTGGTTTGGTCTTCATACAATGTTTTGTGTTTTAGTATGTCACGCAGTAGGACTGGCCCGCCGCTATTAGAATTCGCTTCACTATAAAATTCCTCTGGGCACCTTAAAAGGAGGGCCAAAACTGACCAAAAAACTGAAGGGGGAATATGTACCTGATAAAAGTTCATGGCAGCGACCAGCTGGAAAAAAGGAAAGGGAAGGAAAAAAAAACCAGGTGAGGTGCTCGGTGGCAACTCAGTGACAGAAGCGTGGAGGTGACGGCAGGGGGCAGCACAGCTGCTTGGGGGTCAGTGCAGTTGCACAATATGACATTCTGGACCGGTGGCAAAAACTGGGTAGGCCCATAAGAGTGGCACAATGACACAGCTTTGTGGGATTGACGGCGATCAAACAGATCAGCAGCATTGAGGTCAGACAGTGGCAACAATGACATTCTAGAGTTGGCACAAAAAAGGACAAGTAGGCCACAGGTGGCTCAATTGGACACTGTGTGTAGGTCATGGCAGCAGCCACAGCAGCAGCATGAGGTGGAACAGTGGCACAAATTTGACTCAGTGTGTAGGTCCACGTCAGCAGCCACAGCAGCAGGCAAGCATGACGCGGTCGGGACAGTGGCACAATGACACAGTGGTGTAGGTCACGCAGCAGCGATTGAGGGCAGACAGTGGCACAATGGACATTCTGGAGGTGGCACAAAAACTGGAAGTAGGCCACAGAGTGGCACAATGACAGAGAGTGGACGGTGACGGCTATTCAACAGCAGCAAGCAGCAGCTGCAGCTGCATGAGGTCAGAGAGTGGCACAATGACATTCTAGAGGTGTCCAAAAAAAGGAGTAGGCCACAGAGTGGCACAATGACACAGTGTGTAGGTCATGGCAGCAGCCAACAGCAGCAGAGCATGAGGTCAGACAGTGGCACAATGACATTCTAGAGGTGGCAAAAAAGGAGTAGGGGCACTGAAGTGCACAATGACACAGTGTGTAGGTCATGGCAGCAGCCACCAGCAGCCTGCAGACGGTTGGTGGGACAGTGGCACCAATGACACAGTGTGTAGGTCATCAGCAGCAGGCCCCACAGCAGCTGCATGAGGTCAGACAGTGGCAAAATGACACAGTGTGTTAGGTCACAGCCAGCAGGCAGCTTGAGTCAGACAGTGCACAATGACATTCGGGAGGTGGCAAAAACTGGAGTAGGCTCACAGAGTGGTACAATGACTCGAGAGTGGATAGGTTGGACAGGCCTCATCAACAGGCAAGCAAGCAGCATGAGGGTCTGAGAGTGGCACAATGGAAATTCTAGAGGTGGTCTCAAAAAAAAGGAAAGTAGCGCCAAGGAGTGGCACAATGACACAGTGTGTAGGTCATGGCAGCAGCCACAAGCAGCAGCCATGAGGTCAGTCAGTGGCACCATGAAGAGTGTGTAGGTAACAGAATGCAGCCACAAGAGCAGCTGGGTTCAGGAACAGTGGCACAAATCGACATTTGGATGGTGGCCTAAAACAGGAGTTGGCCACAGAGTGGCGACATGACACGTGTTTAGGTCACAGTGCAGCCAGCCACAGCAGCTGCTTGCAGGATCAGACAGTGGCACAATGACATTCTGGGGAGGTGGCCAAAAAACAGGAATAGGCCACAGAGTGGTACAATGACAGAGTGAGTAGGTCACGGCAGCCAAGCCACAGCAGCAGCCTGAGGTCTGAAAGTGGCACCAATGACCACAGTGGTGTAGGTCTAGGCCAGCAGCACAGCAGCAAGCATGAGGTCAGAACCAGTGCGCACAAAATGACAGTGTGTGTAGGTCACAGACGGCAGCAGCCACAGCAGCAGGCATGAGGCAGAAAGTGGCACAATGACATTACTGGAGGTGGCAAACAAAAACAGGAGTAGGCCCACAGAGTGGGACAATGACAGAGTGTGGAGGTCAGGCAGCAGCCACAGCAGCAGCATGAGGTCAGACAGTGGTGGGAGGGGCACAATGACATGCTGGAGTGGCAAAAAACAGGAAATAGGTCTCAGCGTGGCACAATGACAGAGTGTGTAGGTCACGGCAAGCAAGCCACAGCAGCAGCATGAGGTCAGGACAAGTGAACATAGACATTCTGGAGGTGGCAAAACGAGTAGTAGGCACCAGAGAGTGGCACAATGACAGAGAGTGGAGGTGGATCGGCGACGCAAGGAAATGAGGGTAAAGACAGATGGAACAATAACATTCTGGAGTAGGTGGAAAAAAAAAAACAGGAATAGGCCACAGAGTGGCAAACAATGGGACAAGTTGTGTAGGCGAACGGGCCGCAGCCACAGCAGCAGCATGGAGGTCAGAAAGTGGCACAATAACAATCTGGTGGTGGCAAAAACTGGAGTAGGACACAGAGTGGACACAATGAAAGAGAGTGGACTGGGTTGACGGCAGCAGGAGAGAGCAAACAGCATGTGTCAGAGGAGTGGGCACATTGACACAGTGTGGAAGGTCCATGCAGCAGCCCACCAGAGCAGCATAAGGTCAGGGACAAGTGGCACATAATGAAAGAGTGTGGGGGAGGGTGGCAATACCGAGGGTCCCCGGGTAAAGATGGTTGGTGGCCAGATGGAGAAACCTGTCAGCAGGATGGCTGTGGCATCAGGCGGGTGGCGGCATCAGAATAGTGGTGAAGGCAGGTAGTTTGAACCCAGACTCATTTTCAAAATTTGAGGTTGTGAGGCGTCATGGCTGATGTAGTTCGACGCCATAAGGCATTTGGTGTGTGGAAAATCCTGGCCGTATCCACGCCTGATTCATCTTGGACAAAGGTCAGTGTTCCTCCATTTCCGCGTGGAACAAGCGGGTTCTCCTTGGGGTAACGATGGCCCCCGCTGCACTGGAAACACACGCTTGATGCACACTACTTGGCCGGGCTAGGACAGCTTCTCCACTGCAAACTCGGCAAGTTGCGGCACACACATCCAGTTTGGTGCCACCAGTTAGTCCAGCCGGATCTTCTAACTGGCGGGGGCGAGTGCTGGTCCAGTAGGCACCACCTGTTGGTTCAGGGTCTGCTCCAGGTCCTGTTGCTGCTCCTTGCTGCTGGCGAAGCTGCCTCCTCAAATAGGCGGGGTGAACGGAAGAGCTTTGCTCATCAGTGACTCCAGACTTAGGTTTGCTGCTGAATGGAGCTTTGGTACTGCTCATACCCCCTCACTTCCCACCAAGCAGCCGCGGTAGAAAGTAGTACGTGGAGCGACTGAGAACCCCCCCGGGTCAGACCCTGTCTGAGGTGGGACGTGCCGCTCATAGGCTCAGCGGCCAATTGGACTTCAGAGGATATTCATTTAGTATTTGAGTTTTGTCTCTCCCTCTCAATAGTGGGAAAAAAGGCTCCCATTTTGGACGGTTTGCAGAGCGGTCCAATAGGGTGGAGAGCCAGAACAGAAGTCATCCCTCTGCCGGAATGTGACTATTCGGCTGTCACTAGCCAGGCAAATCAAGATTGCTGCGGGCCATCTGAAACATGTGACTCCGAGGGCGATCCCTGCTCCATCTCCACTGTTTACTTGCCTCGGTGCTTGCGGGGTGGTCATCTGCATCGTCTTCCTCATCTCCATCTACCATCCTCCAGCTGCTCTGCTCCTCCTCTATTGTCACTGGGTAGAAAATCCACTCATTTCACCAGAAAATGCTTCTGCTCCATGTCCTCCTCTCCTACATCCTCCTCCATTTTCAGTCCCCACCCGGCAAGATGGTGGTGGTGGTGGTGGGGGAGGAGACTGACAGTGGCGCAGGAGCAGCAGTCAGTTTGACCAACGTGGAGGAGAAAGCGGCGTTCTCCTGTCCATAAGTGTTGGTGTGCCTGGAACGGAAGGAACATTCACCCTGTGGGCCGTTTTAATGGACATGTAACTGGCCCTGACCGTTAGTTACCAGCTCCAGACATCTCCGCGCTGCCGTGCACTTGGAAACAAACTGATAAGCTTCAAGGACTGGCCCCCTTCTGTTTACATATTTATGAAGTGCTGGTACTGCCTTTTTGGAAGAAATTACCGGCTTTGGAACTCTCTATCTGGCTCGGACAAGCCATGTAGTTCTCTGAACGGTGGCAGAGTCCACTATTTGGAAGGGAGGGACCTGCAAACACAAAATCATGGACAGGATGTATGGCTCAGCTTCTGCACCTTTAGGATGGTTGGACGCATTTACTGTTGTCTCTTTTGCAATCGCCCTAGCTGAAACCGAGTGCTGGGCGCCATGAGTATCAAAGAGCAGGAGGCATCGGAACGGGAGATTGATTAAAAGAGAACAGCTCCCTTCCTGCAGAGGTGGTGGAGCCTTGATTGGCTTGCAATGGCATGCGTTTTGCCACTTAGCGGTTTTGTGATGTACGAAAGTTGACTTCCACCCTGCTGTTTGCTGCATACGGGTAGGCAGGATGGACTCCACCACAAATCGAGCCAGTGTTTCTATCCAGGCCCTTCGGATGGTGATGCTGCAATGTGTTGACGCAGGGCCCAGTTGTGTGCCAACGTTTCATGCTCTCTGGCCATGCTTCACTTCTTGCACTAACAGATTCTACTACATATCATACCATATACGGCTACTCCGGTTGTGGGCCTTATGCTTAGAAACTGCCACACCGCCTTCTGAGTTGAGTATCGGAATTTTACCGCCAACGCTCCGCACCCACTGAGTGACTAACTGCGCGCTTGCATCGCTGAGCCCCTGTGCCGCTAAACTGTTCTTGGACCTCTGTCGAAGTGGAGTTTTTTACCCGTTGGCTGATTGGACTCCCCGACCTCACACTGCTGTATCCTGGTCTGACTCCTGCCCACAACGACACACTTGCTAGGCATGCGCCGCTGCCTTACCGCGCCGGAAATCGTCTGACCGCCCTCTTCTCCTTGCGATGTATGAAAAGACCATTGCGCCTCACCAGTCAGTAGCATCTCCAGTCGTGGGTGCCAGGCTTACATCATCATATCTATTTGTTGTTTTCATCGTTACTGACTGTACTCTCATCACCGTTCTTGGTATTGTCTGAGGCTGACCCACTCACAAACATGAATCCTCCCATGCCACTCTCAACATCTATACTTTGGCCGCCTACTGCAAGATGCAGGGGATATTGGCCCCATATCTTCGCTGCCAAAGTAGCTGCTGACGGCCCTTCCACAAATTGTTCATCCTCGCTATATAGTGGCGCTGAGCTCGACACATAGTAGTTCTTCCTGGCTGAGGGAACTGGAGATGGGACAGAGGCGGGTTGAGGACAGGTGAGGGCGCTCTCTAGACCCGCTCCCTGCCATGCCAACTTATGGGTTGCTGTTGACGTTCCCCACGACTCCTTGGAATAGGGCGTTGTCAAATGTCATCTGGGAGGAAAGGTGCGATGACCTAGTCAAACCAATCTTATAGAAACCATCTGGGTTGCTGCATGAAACAACACAACGGCACGATAGAAGACCAGCGGCAGATGTTGGCCTCACCGAGTGACCCCTGCCTGCGACGTGCCCTTGCTGATGCTGCGACCTGGGCCTGGATTTTTTGTGCCTCATGCCACGTCGCAGGTGAAGAGCCTGCCACTAGTGTTGAGCGATTTTTTAATCGACAAAGTTGAAATCGGCCAAGGTTTTTATGGTGATCGAAATTTCCAGATCTTGCGATTATTAAGGTTAAAATATGAGCCATCCATCTATTAAGATCGCGCCTTCTTTCGGCGCTTGCCTGAATTTTGGCGGCCAGCAATTCAGATAATGAATAGAGCGTGGTGAGAGGTGGTAGACGCGATGTGTGTGCGACGTCATGACTGGAAGAGTGTTATGGGTTGAGATTTGGCTGGAAAAATATCACATTGACCTCGTTTGTTACATAGACCTGCGTTTTCCTGTTTCAGCCTCAGTGTCTCTACAGCGTCTCATAGGGATAGGACCTGCGCTCTGACATGTGGCCAAACTAGCTCAGCCGAATTAGTATATTTCTGCACAGAGAAAACCTCTACTATTAAGCTGTGATCCTTCCCAATTTAGTTTAGATTAGAGATTTGAAGTTTTTATGTTAGTGCTAGTTAGCATAGAGAATTTTAAAGCCAGATCTCTCCCCCATGTAAATTCGACGGGCAATGGAGGGTGGGATCGGGCGGGGGGGGGGGCACCCACGGCTGCGAAACACATGACAGAGCTCAAGCTCTTATCTATAAAGAACACATGGATAAAGAATTCACCATCGACTTTTAGGAAATTTAGTGGAATTATCCGTTTCAATTTATTAAACCAGTTTGCTATTGATATATTTCTGGATATTGGGCACAGCCTGAACTTATATTGGATACCACTCTATTTCTAGTAAAACTGCCAGGGTCTACTTGTTAGATAAACATAATAAAAACTGCAAAACTACACTGTTTTTATCAGTATAACATTCAGGATAGGTGTTCTTTGCATTTTTACCTCCAATGTACACATGTGCACTGTTATATTCCACCTCTGCAGGTTAAATTACAATTACAGCAATCTTGTAGTCAGCTACAGGTTGTTTGTTGCCAATAATTCCGTTTTTGTATCATACGGAAAAAACATCACAGTTACGTTGTTTTTTTACTTTTGCGCCCCAGCATTGTTCATTGACGCATGGGCATCCACGTAAATCTTAAAACAGCAATTTCCATATTCACCACAGAGTTTGTGAATTGAAAGGTGCAAAAAATACTGTTTATGATATCAAAACATATACAGTTAAGTTTTTTTTTTTTTGACTTTTGCGCACCCAGGCGCATTGTTCATTGACCAGCATCTACGTAAATCTTAACTGCAATTCTATTATTCACACAGGTGAATTAGAAAGGTGCAAAAAATATCGTTATGTATACACAAAAATTACAGTTACAGTGTTTTTTTGACTTTTGCGCACCCAGCATGGTTCAATTGACGCTGCCTTCATTCGTAAATTCTTAAAAACAGCATTTCCTATATTCACCACAGGCTGAATTGAAAGGTGCAAAATAATTAAGTTGTAATCATTCGAAAACATATGGACACATATTGCAATATTGACTTGTTTTTGCAAAGATCTTTAACATAGCTATCATCCCTGTATTGAGGCGGGACTCACCCATTTATACAATGAAAAAAAAGAGAAACAAATGAATGGTGGGTTTTCCATCCTATTTTTAAAAATGTGTTTTCTAGAATTAAAACTACTAAAAATCTTGCATGTACAAAATTTGCTGGTAAAAAAATTCCCTGAATTGTACATGGGAGGGTGCAGGAAAAACTTGACCTGATGTAGGTTATGCAGAGGAACATGGAGTATGGAGACCACGGACGAGAACACAAAAGTACAGAGACAATTTCCTCCAGCACGTTGAGTAAAATGAGAAAAAGAATGCCAAGCAAAGGGCAACACTGGGTGTAACAGGGCGGTTAACCACCAGTATTTCAAGTGATGCTCAATTGGTGCCGCACTCATATCGAGATTGGGGCAAGCGACTACCCATGGTCTTGTCTGTGTACTGAAGGAAGGCTGAAGTTCTTCACACTTCCGCTTCAGCACATCTGCTTCGCACGACAGTTTTTGTTGCTGCGTCATCAGGGATTTTAAACCTGCGTGTTAATAGTGACGGACCGCCTCAGATGGGCTCTCACCGCCCCACTGTAATCCGGCCCCTGGGTCCATGCTGTGCTACAGGACAGTTCAGTCAATGTCCAGTTCAATATACATGGTTGGTGAAAGAATCCTTTTTTCCGGCCAAATTCTGTAATCTGGGGGTCAGGACCAGGTTTAATGGTCATACTGTGCCCAGGACAGGGACAGTATATGTCCTGTTCAACTAAAAAAGGTGTTGAAAGACTCCTTTTTCTGGCACTTTTTTTTTAAACTGTGGTCAGACCAGGTTAATGGTCATTTGCGGTACCAGGACAGTAGATATGTTAGTGTCAAGGCAATAAAACTGGTGGTTGAAAGAATCCTTTTTGCGATGGCACTTTTTAAATCTGGGGGGTCATGCAGGTTTGGGGCTCATGCTGCTGTTCCCAGGACAGGATATTCAATGTCCAGTTCAAAATGTAACATGATGGTTCAAATCATACTGCCTTCTGGCACTTTTTAATTTGTCGGGGTGATGCCAGGTTATGGGTCATGCTGTGGTACAAGACAGGGATAGTGACTGGTCTGTGACTTTTTTCTGTGAATTTTATACCTAAGTGTGTTGCCTATGATGTAGCACGTATCCATTTGACTGTTGTAGGATTGTTAATTTCAGCTTCTCCAGGCTGTTTGGTGTAATAATGAAGGTGTTGTTGCTCTCCCATAGATTTTAAACCCCTTCCCGTCATTGGGCGTATGGATACGCCCTTGCGGGAAGTGTCTTTCCCGCAATGGACGTATCACATACGCCGTGGCGATCGCGCCGGGCTTTTGCCGGGGCGAGCACGCAACGATCGCAAACATGGGGACCAGCGGTAAATTACGATGGGCAAATGCAGTATCACCCCCGGCCCGGAGAGTGGGCTACGCTGGCGCGGGGGTGAATTACTGGGGCTTACATTACCGCCAGCTATCATGGCTTTTTGCGTTAAATAAAGCCGCAGGCAGGAGGGAGTAGAGTGAGTCCTCCTGCCTGCTCCGTCGGCTGCCGCACTGTTATGCGGCACCGTTCGCCTGTCTGATGATCCTGGGAAAGTGAACGGCACTTTCCGGGGTCTATCAGTGACGTCACCATGGCACGCAAATGCATTGTGGGCATGGGCAGGGCGTTGTCATGGCAACTGTACAACAGTACTGATACTGTGCATGTCTGCATCTAACAGCAATCTGATGATTGCTGTTAGAGAGATAAACGTGGAAAAAAAGTGAAACAAAGTAAAAATAATTGTCAAAAGTGAAAAAAAGAAAGTAATACACAAACACAAAAATATAAAAATAAAAACCGTACAACCGCCTTTTCCCCTTTACAAGGCTATCGCCCCAAAAAAGATCAAAATAAATAAAGTACCCATATTTGGTATCGCCGCAGTGCGTAAACAGAGACGACCCGAACCAGATAAATCTGTTATGTTAATTAACCCGACGGTGACGCATAATAAAACAAAAAACAAAAAAACAGTCACAGAATTGCGATTTTTGTACATCCTGCAGCACATAAAAAATTGAAATAAAAAGCGATCAAAATAATTCAAATTAGACGCCCAAAGTTGTACCAAATTAACTTCAGTTCATACCGCAAAAAAAAAGTACATACACGGGGTTCTGTTATGGAAAAATAAGAAGAGTTATGCTCTCAGAAGTACAGCGATCATAAATATTATTTAACACAATAACAAAACACTTTTTTTTTTTTAAAAGAGCTTCAAAATTTAAAAAAACTATATAAATAGGGTTATGCATAATCGTATCGACCCAGAGAGTAAGCCTAATTGGTCATGGATACTGCACAGTGAGCGCTGTTAAAAATAAAAATAAAAAATCACTACAAGGATTGGATTGCAGTATTTCTTCACCCTGCCTTCCAAAAAAAACGATTTAAAACTGATCAACAAAATTTTGTCCACCCAAAAAATTATACAATAAACAAACTTCAACTCTTCCCGCTAAAAAACCATGCCCCTACACAGCTCCGTACACAGTAAAAATAAAAAAGTGATGGCTCTCAGGGACTATATGCGATGCAAAGAAAAAACGTTAGTTTTCCTTGTTTGGAATATAAAGTGTTGTTTTATTGTGTAGAAAGCAGTGCAAAACCATAATAAATATATACAAATTGGATATACGCTGTAATACTGTATCGACCTTGATGGAGTAATGTAAGTATGTTCAGTTATTCTGCACTGGTTGTAACAGGATGTTAAAAAATATAAAAATAAAAAAACTCGACTTACCAGGTAGAATAGTTGTATTTTGTTCGCAAAGATCGCCTCCAAAAACCTCTAATAAAAAGTGATTACAAGCGGGGCATGATGCCACCCCCATACAATGAGAGGTACTGTGTAAAAAACACATAAAAATATCCCACAAAAAACAAGTCCCAAGAATCATCGCGGTATAAAGAAAAACTGGTAGGAGATGAAAAAATCACGGAGGATTATTGGCCGTATCGTGGTTCGCAGTTGTACGCAGAAAGCAATCTCATAAAAAGACGCAATTTTTTTTATTTTGACCTATTTCTATTGTGTAGAATAAGTAATAAAAACATTAAAAAAGCTATAATAAAATACCTATTACCATTGCATATTTGTACCGACCCCCATAGTCAAAGATATCCTGGTCTTGTTATACGCACGGCGAAACGCTGTAAAATTGAAAGTCAAGAAAAACAATGGCGGGAATTTGTTTGGTGGTTTTTGACCCCTCATTTTCATTTGCGACGTCCAAGTGCTGCACACGTTTGTAACACTCTGTGCTCCCAAATAAATGTAGCAATACTACCCCAGATGAGTGCTTTGAGGCTGTGCTGAATCCATTTTAGGTAGACTTATGGAAGGTTTCTACCTTAGTTTCGGGTACTTGGGGGCTTTGTATATTGGGCGAAATGGCCCCACACAACATCTTGCATTCCAAAAGCGAAATAGCGCTCCCTCCCTTATACCCTCTGCCATGCGCCCAATATACCAGCAGAATTAAACCCACATTAGGGTTATTGCACGAATTGTGGAAGAAAGTGGCTGTGAGACATCGGTTCTTGGGTGCATTTTTTTCCTCAGGATTTGCCTTGTAAAAAAATTAAAATTTTTCAAGCTAAAAATTGCAGATTAATGAAAAATAAAAAAAATAAAAATTGTTTGACAATTTTCACAGCACTAAGCGCTAAAATTTTGTTGACACAACTGTGGGGTTTCGATATGCTTACATACAAACCCCACCTCTGGATATAATTCTTTATAGGGGTTTAGTTCCAATATGGATGGTATTTTTAGGGGCCGCTTTTATTAAGTTTTGAACCTTAGGGTAGACCGCAAATGAAAATGGACCTCCTAAATAAAAAGGGTGTAATGAAAATGAGACTCCACGGGGGTCCAGTAGGTGCTCCTCCTATTTCTGGGGCATTTGTAGTGGATTTGAGCCAAATAATGCACTAGGGCCATCATGTGGGTTATCTCTGAAAACTCGGACAGATATTGGGGAATCACAAATCTAAGTTGTCATTTCCCTAGATGCACAACTTTACTGCTATTCTTAGTGAACATGTTTTAAAAATTTAAAATTGTAAAAAAAGAGAAATTTTGAAATTTCACTTCCACTTTGCTTTTAATTTCCTGTGGAAAACCTAAGTGGGTTATTAAATTCTCACTATAATTGCGTTTTGCAATATTTAAAGGGGTTGTGGTAGTTTCTTACGATGAGGGACTTTCATGGGGTATTATACATACAGGCCAATCAATAATCACGTTAGAAACTGTGAATGGTTCTCTTAAAAATAAAACGTATATTGCAAATTTTTGTTCGAAAATATTGAAAATTTACTAGTTCTAAATTTCTATAGCCCGCCCCGAATGTCGTAAAAATAAACTAAAAAAAAGGAATTTTAAAAAAAATTATGCCAACTACAGCAGACATAGGGTAGAGATGCCAGGTACTATGTATAAAAACTATTTTGGGTGGAATAACATCTGTCTTACATGCAGAAAGAAAATTTTTGAAGTTTTTAAAATTGGTACAATTTCAAATTTTTCTACGTATTTTTTGATATATTTTTTCACAAATAAAACAAACATTTTTTAGTGGACCAAAATTTGGGCTTAACTTTCTTAATGCACAATGTGTCACCGAGGGGCGAAAAAACAATCTCTGAATCACATGGATAGGTTATCAAGCATAATGTGCAAAAAGTTATTCTCACATTAGAAAGTGACACATGGACAGATGTTGCACAGTGAACATCAGGGCTCTGTCAGGAGAGGCACAAAACTGGCTCCGCGAGGTAAGGGGAGGTTAATGGTATTCGACTCATAATCGACTATGCTCTACTATCGAGAAACTTATCAGATAGCTGGGGAATCTTATTCGACCATCGACTATCCTCGATCTACGGTTAGCCACACGCAACAGATCGCTGTTCAACACTACCTGCCACCTCTCGTTTCTGATATGACTGTTTGTGTTCTAAAAATAGTAAGACACTGTTTGATAGAAGATACTGTTTAGTATGATTAATACACACCCGGTATTTTGATCCCAAATGAACCATAGTATAAGTAACAAGCTTGGTAACCCTTGGATATAAATTGCGCTCACAACAAATAGGCAGGAAAAAGTTGACCTTGTATGTGCCGTTTTAAAACTTGTGTATTTTTACTGAATATAAAAGCACAAACAAAACAGGCTTTAATTAACATTCGGATATGAATTATGACTACAGAATTTTCTTCTGTGGCGGTTGAAAAACAAAGTTTCTTTTACTGAGTTACAATGGCCAGCCAGAACATCGCTTTAAGTAAACCTCTGGATGTAAATTGCTTCCAAAAAACATTTTGAGCAACCACAAACTACGAGGTTTGTTGCGTTTGTTACAATGCGTGTTTTTCTACGCTACACAACAAGAGAAAAAATTGTAATTAACTCGCTTGTGAATTATGCTTTCGGAAAAATTTTAACTTTTGGCGTTGAAAAAAGACGGTTTATTTTTTGTCACCTCGAGCAGAAAAAACAACGCTAAATTAAACCCCTGGATGTAAAATTGCGCAAAGAACTTGAGCAGCCTCATACTACCTAGCTTTTGTAGAGTTTGTTACAATTGCATGTTTTTCTACGCTAACAAAAGGAGAGGAAAAAATAGTAATTAACCTTCGCTTGTGAAATTATGCTACCAGGTAAATTTTAATTTTTGGCGGTGAAAAAGACGGGGTTTATTTTTATCACCACCGCAGAAAAACAACGCTTAATTATCCCCTGGGTTGTAAATTGCGCAAAAGAATTGAGCAGCCACAAACTACTAGCTTTGTAGCGTGTTACAATTTGGGTGTTTTCTACGCTTACACAAAAAGGAGAAAAATTTGTAATAACTTCGCTCTGTGAATTATGCTAAAGGAAAATTGTAATTTTTGGCGTTGAAAAAGACGGTTTATTTTTGGTCACCACAGCAGAAAAACAACGCTTAATTAACCCGCTGGATTGTAAAATTGTGCAAAAGAAATTGAGCAGCCACAAACTACTAGCTTTGTAGCGTGTTACAAATTGCGTGTTTTTCTACGCTACACAACAAAGAGAAAAAATTGTTATAACCTTCGCTTGTGAATTATGCTACAGGAAAAATTTTAATTTTTTGGCGGTGTGAGAAAAAAGACGGTTTTATTTTTGTCACCACAGTGCAGAAAAACAACGCTTAATTAACCCCTGGATGTAAAAATTGCGCCAAAACCATTGAGAAGCAACCACAACTACGAGCTTTGTTAAGCGTGTTACACTTGCGTGTTTTTCTACCGCTAACAACAAGAGAAAAATTTTTAATCTAACCATTCGATTTGTGAATTATGCTACAGGAAAATTTTTAATTTTTGGCTGTGAAAAAAGACGATTTATTTTTTTGTCACATACAGCTAGTAAAAACAAACTCCTTAATTAACCCTGGATGTAAATTTAGCGCAAAAGAATTGAGCAGCCTCATAAATGAAGTGGTGTTTTTTAGTATTGTAAAAAACGCTGTTTCCTTTAAAGAATATAACAGGTACTGGCTTTAGATCTCCCTTGGATAATTTCAATGTGCTGTGAGAAGATAGCATTAAAATGTATATGTAGCTGCGATGGACGCCACACTGGACTTCAGATCCCAATTACATAAAAAACAGTAAAAGAACATTAAGAGAAGCAGTCTCTGAGACAAGCTGAGACAACCACAAAAATCGCTGTATAAAAATCAGTTCTTTAGTAAGAGCTATTTAAAATCTGCTCGTGGCAGCACCTTCCTGATCAGTACAGTGAGAGCGGTTATGAGCTCCAAGCGTCGAGCCGGACTTTTATTAGTGCGGTTGACGTCACAGTAATCCAGCAGGGTCTCTGATTGGCTTCATCTCTGCAGCACATGTCATGCAGGCTATGCCACTTCATCTTACCAGAGTTGCTCTTTGCCCCATGTAACGCATGTGCTCGCAGCCATTTTATCAATCAAAGCACCACTTCGTTCACCCGAAGTACCCCAAATTCTAAACTTCGTTAAGGACCGAAGTTTTCTGAAAATTCTAAACGAAATTCCATTCGTTAGAATCAATTCGCCCATCTCTAGTTTTAGGCCCCACGTACGTCTAATTTGGTAAACACCTTGGCTCCCCGAAGACGATCAAAGAGCTTAGAGATCAGGGGTAGAGGGTAGCGATTCTTCACCGTGATCTTTTTTGCCCTTGTTCATACCGGACAAAGAGAGCCGTCTTTTTTCTGGACGAAAAGAACCCCGCAGGCGGAGGGGGTTTGCGTATGAACTTTCAGTAAATTTTCCGAATGTTTTGGCCCAAAATTTGGCCAAAATTTTCCCGGGAGGACGCGGGTGACCTACCCCGTGGGGGTGGTTTCCCGGGGGGGAGGTCTATGGGACATTATATGGCCCATGGGGCGGGGCTTTTAGCCGTTTTCTGAGAATACATCCCAAATCTGGGACTCAGCTGGAGACCTGGCAGGAGTTTTGGGGGGACTGGGGAGGAGAGAGGGAACCCGGGCGTGGTGCCACCAAACAGAGGTCCTTGACTCCCATCCCCAAGCAGGAAATTGCCTGTCTTCAATTAGCATGGGGCATGCATTGCAGGGGGGTGCCCCAACGGATCGTGAGGAAGCGTGGGCGGACTTTAAAGAAATCTTTCCCTTTTTAAGACCCCTACGGAGGGTCACTGGCCGGGTTATGAATAATAATAATAATAAAAATAATCTTTTATTTATATAGGCCAACAAATTTCGCAGACTTTACAATGTAGGGGTATAATTACAGGGCAAAACAGACATTACACAGTGAACGCTACTTTCAGGTGAGACAAACAAAGGGGTGAGGGGCCCCCTGCAAGAGCTTACAATTAAGGGGTGCCCGGGGGGGGAAACAAGGGGGGAAAGTGCTGATTTACATGGCCCAGCCATGTTTTATAAATATGGGGGTTTTAAAAAAAGATTTGGTGAACCTGCCCATGATGTACTTTTCTATTACAGATAAGTCCCTGTGAGTCCCCTTAGTTTTGGGAGTAAAGGGGAATGTGTGCGATAAAAAAGGTGTGGGTTACCCAATTTAAGGGGTTTTTGGTAGGCCTGCCTGAGGAGATTTTTTTTTCAGGAACTCTTAAAACTACAAAGGGTTTGGGTTGTCCCTGATGGTAGGGGAAAAAGCATTTTCCAAAGAAAAAGGGGTGCAGCCTTTTGAAAAATTTCTTGAAGACGGGCATGGGGGGTTTTCGGATGATTTAGTTGTAGTTTGATGCCCGAAACCCTGTGCGGAGAGGGGGGGCCCAGGGTGGGTAGACAGAGATGGGGGGAGATGTATGGGGGTGCAGCACGGGGAAAGAGTTTTTGGGGTTAAAATTGATGAGTTTATGCTGTTTATTCTGGGGGGGAGGGGAAACCCAGTGGAGCGAGTGAAAGGGGTAGGGGCATCAGTTTGGGGGGAAAAAGAAAGACGCCTGGGGCTGCATTCAGGGCAGTTTGGAGAGGGAGAGTTTTTACAGAGGGGTGGGGGAAAGGGTTTAAGCAAGGAGTTGCAGAGAAAGGGAGGGAGAGGGGAAAAGGAGCAACAATGAGATTTTTGGTTGTTTCCCAGTGAGAAAAAGGAGGTTTTTGGGAGATGTTCTTGGGTGCAAGGGGCCCAGGAGCGCGAAAGGGATTGGATTTTAAGGGGGTAAAAGGAAAAGTTCGGGGGTCTGGGAAAAAACCCAAAGGGAACCCCGGGGCCTGCTCCAAAGGAGTTAGGGGTTGCCCCACACTGAAGAGAAAATATCAGAGGGGGGTTGGTTGGTAAAAGGGGGGGGGAAAAAAACTTGGAAGTTCATTTTTGTGAGGTTTAGTTGTAGATAGAGAGAGGACTTTGGTCAGGACAGGGGAAACAGAAAGTACGGGGTTTTTTTGTAGCAGGGAAGGGAGTGAGGTCAGGGGAGGAGGTGTAAAAACTGAGTGTCATCAGCGTAAAGATGGTATGGAACCCAAATACTATGTTTTTTTGGCCAAAGGGGGGTTTGGATAGATTGAGAAGAGGGGGGGACCAAAAAACTGCCCCTGAGGGCCCCCAACGGAAAGGGGAGGAGGGGGGAATAAACCTGCAAATGGGACAGGAAGAAGGGGGTTCAGAGGGGTGGGAAAGAAAACCAAGGGGGGCAGTGTCCTGGGGGCCCAAGGGGCCCGGCCCATGCTGAGGGGGAAAAATGGTGATAAAAGTGTAAAAATGCTGCGAGGGGCCAGAAAAAAACCCCAAACCCAAAAGGTATTTTCCCCGGGAGTTTTACCCAGGTGGGGGATCTTTTTAAGGGGGACTTTAAACGGGGGCCATTTTTTGTGGGGGGGTTGGGTGCGGAAACCTGTTTGTAGAGGATCAGAAGAGAGTTAGCAGAAGATAGGGGTTAGGCGAGAGTAGACCAAAGTTCCAAAATTTTTAGAGTTTAAAGGGAAGGTTAGGACTGGTCGGTAATTGGGCAGACAGGAGGGTCCGGGGAAGGGTTTTTTTAGGGGGGAGTTATTTAGCCTTTTAAAAGGGAGGAGGGGAAAGTCCAGGGGGAGAGAGAGAGGTTACAGAATTGCAGAAAAGGTGAGAGAGGTTGCGGGGAAAAATTTTGGACTGGAGAAGGTGGGGGGGAAAATGGGGGTCCTAGAGCGGTGGTGGGGCGGGGGCAGAAGGAAAAGCCTGGATACTTCTTCTTTTTGGTTGGGTCAAAGGGGTTGAAAACCCCTAGAGGATGTGGGGGGGGGACGGAGGGGTTTTCTTGTGGTTTGGAGAGGGGTTTTTGCCGGTTTACTGTCAAATTTTGTTTTGGGAAATGAGGGGGCCGGGTTTCAGCACAGAGGTAGAAAAGGGGCCCTTTAGCTTTGGGCTGAGAAGGGTTGGATGGTTTTCAAACGGCTTTTTTGGGTTTGTTGTGTAAAGGTTGGATGAGGGAGGTGAAATATTTTTGTTTGGGCCCGGGGGTAAAGGGGAAGGTGGGGTTTAAGTTGGGGCATGAATTTTTGTGGAAAAAGTCGGCAGGTAGTTTCCGACTTTTCCACAAGCGATCAGACCCCGGGGAGCAGGGTTTGCGGGAAACCCGGGTCTGGGACAAATTTTCCCAAGGCTGGGGGGTCTGACTCTGGTGGTGCGGTGTGTGGTGGTCCCAAATTTATGTCCAGGGGGGTTTTGAGAGTTTCGTTGAAATGTTGACAGCCGGGTTTCAGGACGGAGAGGGAGGAGATTGGGGGAATGAGGACTGTATGGTGTCTATGAGCCCGGGGTTTTTAAATGGGGGCGGATATTTCTAAAAATGGGGGGAAGGGCGGGTGGTCAGGGAAAAGGGCTGAAATTGATAGAAAAAAAGAGTATTTTATTGTTCAAAAAGAGCATAAGGAAAATTGTGGGTTGGGAAATGGATGAGGACGAAAAAGAATCAAGAGATTTCCCATCCTTGTGGGGGGGAGATTTTGGGTAAACGGGCAAGAGGCCAAGAGAAGAGGTCAGTGAAAGAAATGGGGGGCAAAAGGAGAAAATGGGGTCATAAAGGGGGAGGTTGAAGTCACCATGATGAGAGTGGGCATTTCAGAAGAGGGGAAAATGGGGGGGAAAGCCGGCAGCAAAAAATGATCCAAAAATTGGCGGGGTGACCCGGGGGGTGGTTGTACAAAAACTGGGGTCTGATAAAAAATGGCCGAAAGAGTCTAAGGGTGTGGACTTAAAAGGGGGGGAAAATTTTTGGGGAGGGTGGGGAGGAAAGCCCTGGTAAGTCCCAGTGTGGAGAGAGAAGTATCGATCCCCCCCCGGCCCCTGTTTTTCAGGTCGGGGGGTGTGGGGGGGAAGTGTAGGCCCCCAAAGGGGGTTGAGAGGGAAAGGGGGAAGGGGTCAGGGTGTTTGGAGCCATTTTTCTGTGAGGGCCGCGGTTAAAGGGTTTGAGAAGAAAAACAGGTCAGGGGATAGCAGTGATTTTTTGTTCCCAAAGTTTCGGGCGTTCCACAGGGAATTTTTTTAAAAGGGGCAGGGAAAGCCCAAAAGCAAATTAGTGAGGGGTTGCAGGGTTTCTATGGAAGGAGGGGGAGGGGGAAAATAAAGTCCCAAAGAAGTTTTCCCCACTCCCCAATGACGAGGGGTTAAGCAAGGGCTTCTCCAGGGGGTTTATGGCAAGCGATAACGGACACCAAGGAGGCATGAATGAATTTCCCCGGGCCCGGGTTTTTGGGAGTCCAAAAAAGGGGGGGGGGGAAACCGAAGAGATAGCCCGCTTTCTGTGTTACCTCCACTGGCAACATCGGGTCATGGAGGGAAAAAGACCCCCTTGGGACGCTCCCCCCTTGGAAACCTAGGTAAAGCATTTCCCGAACGCTGGGGGGCTGGGGTCAGCCCCTACGGAAATAAACCCGGGGAGGGCCGCTGTAGAGGAAAAAGTTTTCTCCTTGCTTTTGGGGGGACAGCTCTAATCTCCGCCCAAAGTGACCCCGGAAAACCCCGGGAAGGGTTTTCCTCGGGTGAAAAATTTAAAGGGGGGCGCGGAGATCTCTGGAACACAGGAGCCAGGTGGTTTCGGCGAGGTTGCGCTGGCCCCTGCCCTGGGGGAAAAGCTCCTGCTGCCCTCTGGGGAAAAAACGCAGGGAAATTGGAGGGGGCCCAGATGGATAAGTTCGTTTCAAGGAAGATGGAGAATCTTTTGCTCCCAAAGTGCGCCCTTTTTACTCGGGTAAACGGCCCTTTTTTGGTTTGGTGGCGAAAGGAGCGGCGCCCTTCCACAAACCCAGCTGGAGGTTTTGGGGTGGGGAAATTTTGGACCCATATTTCCCCTACGGAGGGCCCCAAAAGGGATTTTGGTTCAAAAGTGTCGTTTCCGCAAAAGAGGCTCAGAGGCTCCTCAAAAAACCCCTGGGAAAATTCAGTGGGGAAAAAAACCTGTAGGTTGCGGTCACGGGTCTTTCCTGTCCCAAGGGGTGCCCCCCCGGCCAGGATTTTTCCCGAATAGCAGGTCCCACGAACATTTTTGCCCTTTGTGGGGAACTGGTCGCCTGTCCCGTGCATGGAGCCCCCCTGCGTGTAAAACCCCCTTGCAAAGTTGGTCCCGTCGAATTTGGAAGGTAATGGAAGGTGAAGCTTGGGGCCCGGTTGCCGGGGGGGCCCGGGGGGGGTTTTGGGAAATCCCCCCGGCGAAGAGGAAGGTTTGCTGCTGTGGGACGCCAGGAGTTGACGCTCATGGGGACAGTGACCCAATTGCTGTGCTTTTTGGGGCGATCTGTGCAAAAGTTGGGCAACAGGGTCGTAAGTCCGCAAGACTTGCAAGGGAAAGGGCACTTGGGAGGGATCCATGGCGGATCTAATGTTCGGCCGGGTTAGTGGTACTTGGACCCCCAAAGCGGTGACAAAAAAACCGTGCCGGGGAGGGGGGGTTTAAGTAGGTCCCGGTTTTCACCAGAGCCGCCGCAAAGAGGATTGCCGTGGAGCCAAAAGGTCCCAGCAGGGGTAACAGATGTAGACGTAACCGTAGTCTGGGGGGCAGGAAGGTAAGGGCAGGCGGCAAAAATTGCAAGAGGTCGGGTAAGGGCAGGACAAGAAGACACTGAAGAACGCTTTCTCTAAGGTGGGGCAACATAATCCAGAAGGGGAAGAATGTGGAACGAAACATAAATAGGGGCAGCGCCCGGCAATTAGGCCCCAAATTTCCGGTGCGTGGCCCTTTTTAAAATTTTCAAGAACGAGCGTGCGCGGCCCCGGCCAGCAGAGGGTGGGAGTGCCGGGAAAGGGTAGGTAAGTTTCCAGAGCGAGTGGTCCAGCCCGTCCCGCGGCCAGCACCGCCCCCGGACCCCGGGAGGGGGACCCGGGGGAGCGGCCAGGATGCGCCCCGGCCCGGGGGGGGGGGAGGGGGACCACCCGCTACATCAGTTTATATTGTGGCTCTATGTCTTGAAGCCCCGTTTTTTCCCGGGTGCTTTGTCCGTTCACATCTCAATAAAAATAGTGACCAGTGCCACTTTCAGCCCTGCATGCCCAAACCATCCACTGTCCACTATGTTTTAAGATGTTGGTATGTTTGGATAGCTGTACCACGCCTTCGCCCAAATTTTTCTTTCCTCTTTCTGGTAGAGGTTGTCTTGGTTTCATCTGTCAAAGAATTCCCCCAGAACGTTTGCCTTTTTTAGATTTTTTTTTTTTGCCGGGCTAATTAGCCCTTTAAATTTTTGAAACTTATGAGTGGCTTGCACCATGCAGTGAATCCTCTGTATTTACTTTCATGCAGTCTTCTCTTTATGGTAGAGTTGGAAATTGATACACCTACATCCTGGAGAGTATTCGGATGTCCTTGTTTGGAAAGATTGATGCAGTAAAATGGGACCAAAAGCCCGTTCAAAATAAAAACATAAATTCATTTATTGGTATCCTTTGTAAAAACATGACTAATCCAAAAAATGGCACATCCCTAAATGATGCAAAGGCCAATGCAAGGCCGACGCGTTTCGGGCGCTAAACGCCATTAGTCATAGCAACATATATCACTAAAAACAACATTTATATACAATAATTAAAAAGTTAATCTTACCTGTGATACGCCGAGCGAACACGCCAGTACGACTTCCGGTGATCGCGCTAAAGTCCGGAACTGAGTCACGGACCTGCGCAGAGAAGAACAAATGATGAATGTGGGTACTGGCAGATTCCTGAGCATGTGCAAAAATCAAGCGCAGAGCCCGAACGGGAAACTCTATGATAATAGGCCTTTTACGTACTAATCAACCATAAACGAAGCAAGGACAGGCATTTTAGGTGGGCGAACAACAGTTTTAAAAACAAAGGCCATAAACATGAATTTAATATCACAAAGCTGCCCTAATAGAATAAAGACTATGTGTCATTCGTTTTATGTGTTTGATTTGTTTACTTACATGTTTGTTGATTCATTAATAATGAAAAATAGTTTCTATTCTTTGATTTAAACCTTTTGGGAATGAAGTGTCAAAAGTGAGAATCAAGTAGGCTTATATATCCCGTAATAAACTCTCCAAATCACCACCTCTAGAAGGTTTAATGATTTTTTTCAATGCCTATAATATTTAAACCTTTGTAGGTTTTATTATGTACGTCTCTAAAATGTTGGGATAGACTAGATCTATTTCTTATTGCGGTACTGGTTATGTCATTGACATGTTCCAAAAAATCTAGTTTTCAACCTACGTGTAGTACTTCCCACATATTGTAGATGGCACATAGTACAGGTGGCTAAATACACTACATGCTTAGAATTACAATTAATAAATTGTTTAACTGTGTATTTACGGCTGTTATTGCTATTATGAAGTTCTCTAGTTTTAGTGACAAACTGGCATGTTCTACATTGGTTAGAGCCAAATTTAAAGAAGCCCTTCTCTGCCAGCCACGTGGCTCCCTGTCCACTAGAAGTAATATGGCTGGGAGAGAGGAGGTTCCCCAAAGTCTTGGGTTTTCTGGTGACTATTTTGCACCCCTCTTGTAACAAAGATCGCAATATAGGATCCTGATATAAAATCGGTAAATGTTTGTGAAAATTTTTTTTAATAGAGGGAAATTGATGTGTGGAATCTACCACTAAGGTTGGTTTTGGTTCTTGAGAAATTTTGGGGATGGTAGGTTGAATCAATTCTTTACGTTCTCTCTTCTGGATTTTATTAGTAGCACTTTTTAGTGTCCACTTAGGATAACCTCTCTTGGCTAACCTCTTACAGATATTATGTTGTTCAATAATGTAATCAGAATTTAGACTACAGTTCCTTTTAGCTCGATACATCTCACCAATGGGTATTGATGTACGAGTACTCTTAGTGTGAAAACTTCTGTAGTGTAAAATCGTATTGCCTGAAGTGGGTTTTCTGAAGGTCTTACTACAGATTTTGGTCCCAGAAGCTCCCCATAGGGTAAGATCCAAAAAGTTAACAGTATGTTCATTAACTGTACCCGTAAATTTGAGGTTTAGTGGATTACTATTAAGATATTGCAAAAACTCCGGTACGGCAGGCACACCACCCCCCCAGATAAACAGGAGGTCGTCGATGTACCTGCCGTACCAGAGAATAGAATCCAAAAAGGGGTTGTTTTCCGTGTAAATGTAAATTGCCTCCCACAAAGCAACAACCAGGTTTGCAAATGAGGGCGAAAATTTCGCTCCCATTGAAACCCCCTTTAGCTGTAAAAAGATGTTGTTGTCACAATTGAAGAAGTTATGGGTAATTAGAAATTTCACTACATTGACCAGGAAATCAATGAACGCCTGAGAATATTTTCTGAAATTGAGTAAATGGAATTTTAGAGCTCTAACTGCAACTGCATGCGGAATGCTAGTATAGAGCGCTTCAGCGTCACAGCATATCCAAGACATCCCATTTGCCCATGTTATTTTATCCATGCTTGCCAAAACATCCCTGGTATCTTGTAGATATCCTGGCAATGTTTTGACTAAAGGCTGCAAGACAGAGTCCACCCACTGGCCCAATTTTTCGAACAATGATCCAATACCGGATACTATAGGGCGCATGGGAGGTCTATTTATATTTTTATGTATTTTAGGTAAACCATGTATTGCAGACATAATTGGATGTTCAATATGGATAAAATCCACCTCTTTTTTGAGAGAAAATACCTAGGGCTAAGCCCTCCTGCAGAAGTATATACATGTCAGCACTAAATTTATCAGTAGGATTATAAGATAATTGGGAGTAGGTGGATGTATCGGATAGTAATTCAAACATTGCTTCCATATAATACTCTTTGTCCAACACTACTACTGTCCCTCCGTTGTCGGCCCTCCTAATTACTAGATTGTCCTTTTGCATATGTTGATCTAGGGCCGAACGGTGCTTCTTTGACAAATTAAGATATTTTTGTCCAGGTGGAAGTTTTCAAATAGTGCTATGAGATCTTTTTCAATAGAGTCTAGAAAGCGATCCATGATAGGGGCACGAGATTGGATGGGATAGAATGACTTGGTGGATGTAGTAAAACTAGGGTTTCCAGATGTTCTGATCGTTCTATTATCCGATAACCCCTGCAGATGTAATAGGGAAAGTTGTTCTTGAAATAATAAAGTGTTATATTCATTCGTTGGTTTATCCTCGGGAATTGAAACAGATGCAGTGTTCTCCAGTGGATCTGAATTCTCCCAAAAGTGACGATTCAAAGTGAGTGATCTGACAAACCTGTTAATATCCTTGAGTGTTGAGAATAGATTGAAATTCTGTTCCACTCCAAACGTCAGTCCCAATTTCAATAGATTTTCTTGATCTTGTTCAAGGACAATGGAAGATAAATTCAATACACTTATTTCTTCCGATTCTGGATTTGATCCATGAATAGTTGTCGAGTTTTCATGCGTACATCTATTTTTGGATTTGTGTTTTGTACCCCCCCCCCTCCGCCTACGTCGATTTTTGAAGATTTATTCTTATTAGATTTCATTGGTTTGGGGTTATAAAAGTGGATTGGTTCTTGTTCTATCTAATCAGAATAATTTTCCACAGACTCTCCTATTCTTTCAGCTGAATCTGATTCGATGGGACCACGCTGCCTTTTTTTGATTCCTGTATCCCCTCCAATTTCCGTGTCTTCCTTTAAGGATAGATCTGGGGGTATTTTGTTGTATTTGTCTTCGGCCCCAGTCGTATACTTGATTCAAATCATAATCGGTAGAATCACGTTGATATTTCAATTTCTTTGTATTCATGATGGATTCTTCCATGTCATTGAGTTTGTCCTTAATATCTTGCAACATGATGTTATAAGTATCTATTTGGTCACTTGATTGTAACGTGGATTCCAGCTCTTTGATTTCCTGAGAGATGGTTTCCAACTTTTCATTTTCATATTTAACAATCAATTTCATGAGATCAAGTGAACAGGTACTCAAGATGCCATTCCATTCATCAACAAAGGAACTAGAGAAAACAGTTGTAGGTATCTTCTTAATACGGAGCCCACGAGGGATCATGTTTTGATTGATATAGTTCTGTAAAGTTGTTGAATCCCACCATATTCTGAGCTCCTGTACCATACATTTCTCGAGTTCCTTAATCTTATTCAAAAATTCAGAAGATTGTATTGTTGGAATCCTTGAAAATACTTGTGCAGCCTTTTCTTGTCTGCTTAACAAGGTTGCCATGTCCTCAGGTGAACAGTTAGCAATGTTAATAGAAAGAGAGAAATATCCAATATTTCAATAGAAGAGAATTCTGAATGCATATATATGCAAAAAAGGGCAGAAATAATGATCAAAATATAAAGAGGGAAGTGCCTAGGATCAGTAATGAAAATGACAATTGGCTAGGGGAGCAAGGCATAACAACTCCAGCGTATGAGAAACAAGTATAAACGTATATGCCAGCTCACCCAAACGTTGCCAATGATGGGGCGGTCACCGTCTGCATCCCACTTGGAGAAAGTGTAGTAGAAAGTCCTTGTTTGGAAAGATTGATGCAGTAAAGTGGGACCAAAAGCCCGTTCAGAATAAAAGCATAAGTTCCTTTATTGGTATCCTTTATAAAAACATGACTAATCCAAAAAATGGCACATCCCTAAATGATGCAATGGCCAATGCAAGGCTGACGCGTTTCGGGCGCTAAACGCCCTTAGTCATAGCAACATATATCACTAAAAACAACATTTATATACAATAATTTTAAAAAATTAAATCTTACCTGTGATACGCCGAGCGAACACGCCAGTACGACTTCCGGTGATCGCGCTAGAGTCCGGAACTGAGTCACGGACCTGCGCAAAGAAGAA
Organism: Phyllomedusa bahiana; assembly: GCA_025379985.1. Classification (NCBI taxonomy): domain Eukaryota; kingdom Metazoa; phylum Chordata; class Amphibia; order Anura; family Hylidae; genus Phyllomedusa; species Phyllomedusa bahiana. The sequence continues at coordinate 8,290 of JAODAL010024196.1, read as the reverse complement.
CGGTGATGAATGTGGGTACTGGCAGATTCCTGAGTATTCGGATACATACTTTGTGCTCAAATCCAGCCAAATGCAGCCAAACTGATTTGTCAGAGTTTCATAATACAGATGGACAATGCCCCAAAACATAAAGCCAAAGCAACCCAGGAGTTTATTAAAGCAAAGAAGTGGAATATTCTTGAATGACCAAGTCAGTCACCTTATCCCAACCCAATTAAGCATGCATTTCACTTGCTAAAGATTAAACTTCAAACAGAAAGGCCCACAAACAAACAGCAACTTAAAACTGCTGCTGTAAAGGCCTGGCAGAGCATTGAAAAAGAGGAAACACAGCGTCTGGTGATGTCCATGAGTTCAAGACTTCAGGCAGTCATTACCAACATAGGGTTTCCAACCCAGTATTAGAAATTAACATTTTATTTACCATTTAATTTGTCCACATGTTAAGGAGCTGAAACTCTTAAACCCTTGATCCAATTTTTGGATACCCTCAAATGAAGCTGAAATTCTGGAGTTTATGTCCATGTCCACTATATCACAATACCTTGAATATTTTTCAGTAAACAGGTACAAAAAACAAAATTAGTTTCAGTGTCCAAATATATATAGACCTAACGATATGCTGGAGTGAATACCATAAAAACAAAACTCCAAACATAATAAAAACTCTACATATTTGGTATTTCTGGGAGGTTTCCCAGTACAGTACAGGATATGGTATGTTCAAAGGCCCCATTTAAAAGCTAATCTTGTCCCACAAGCAACAAGCCCTTATTTGTCTATGTTGATGCAAAAATAAAAAAGTTATGGCTCTTGGAAGACGGAGCATAAAAAGATGATTGTGATGAAAAAGGTTACAGGGAAGGGGGAAGACAGGGAATTAAACCTCCTCACATTATACGTTGATCTATTGCTTCTCAGCAAAATTTTACAAAAATTAACATGAGGTTCTTAGTATACTTTTAGATCAAACAGTATAGGTCCAGGTGCCACTTCATGGCAACTTCTTTAAAGTGGATCCCTACAGTAATGGCAGTAGCACTGCATGATGACCAACAGCCACACCAGTGAGGGGAACAACCCTTTGATCCATCAACACCACGGGCGGCCGGGACCTGGGCTCCCCGGCTTGGGTCGCACCAACCCACATAAGCATAGCCCCAAAAACAAAAAAAGGCTGTCAAAACAGCACCACCCCAAAAAAAAGGGGAAAGGGAAATCACCCCCCGCAAAATCCCTCACTGGGCCCCCTGAAAATTGGGACGGGAAGAAAAAGGGGGTTTTTAACTCTAAAAACGTTAAACGAAATGTGTGAGGATGTGCGGTTTCTGCTTAAAATTTTACCTATTTTTTTGGTGAAAAAAGAGCTTAAAAAAGTACTTAAGCCAAAAATTTTTTTCATTTTTTTGCCCCCTTTGCTTTTAAAACAGGTAAAATTTTTTTTAAAATTTTTTCAAGGGATGCAGTTTTATGGGGGGTTTCCCCTTTTTATTCGGGACAAGTTGTACTTGTTTTTTGGGGAAATTATTTTAAGTTCACTTTAAATTATTGCGGGAATTTATTGTTCGTTTTTTACATTTTTTTAAAATATTCACTTTTCACACTTAAAAAAATTTGTTAGATTAATTCTACAGGTTTTTTTTTTAGGGTGGGGGAAAGATAGCTAATTTTATGTAGGTTGTTATTTTTGTTTGTAATGGGAAATTTACAATTTTTTTTTAAATTAAAAAATTTATTTTTATTTTATTTTATTTTCTTCTACACTTTTTTTTTTTTTTTACTTTTTTAAATCCCAAAGAGGGGGTTAAAATGTTTTACTTTTTTTTTTTTCCCCTTATTAATGAAGAAGCATATTCAGGTATGCTAATACATTAAAATCTGTGTAAATTTTACACTTTCAACAATCGGGGGCAGCACCCCGTGTGCACGATCGCGGGGCTTCTTACACAGACAGCCCTGGGGGCTATTTGATGCCCCAAAGGGGCAAAAACTGTGGAGACTTTCCCCCCGGGCCTGTCGGTCCCCGGGGAAATTTCCGATCACCCACGACAGGGAAAAGCACTTTGATTAGGTTTCAGTCCAAACCCCTTTGGAAAACAAAGGGTTAACCCGGGGGGAGGGAGGATTTCCCCCGCTCCCCGGCGCTTGCAGAGGCTGCTCTGGGAACAGGGCTGTGAAGTAAAGTCGACGGGCGGGCGTATTTTTCTATTGCTCTGATTTGAAGAGATTGTGCACAGACCTAAATTTTTTAGGACCCTTTCTTGAAAACAAAAGCCCCTCCCCCTGCCAACCCGGGTTTTTCCTATGTATAAAAATTTGCTAAAAAGGGTTAAAATTACATTTACCATAAATAAAAGAAAAATGTATGCTCACTGTACAAGATTTTTTTTACTTTGAGTATTCTTTTAAGTAGAAGCGTTATATCTTTTTTATAAAACATCAAAAAAATTTTGGGCTCATTCTTTTTTTTAACTGCACTTTTTTTCCAAAGCTTTTTTCATTTAAAAAAAACATTTTCTGCAAAAAAAAAAAGACTAGATTAACCCATGTAAAAATCCCGGCAGTTTTACTTAAAAATCATTTTAAATTCTAAGCCACAAGTAATTTAAAAAAATTTTATGAAGGCAAAAAAGTTTGGGTTTTGGCTTCTCCGTAAAAACTCATTTTCCACAATTCAAAAATTTGTGCTTATTTGCAGAACAACAAAAAAAAAACCCTTTAATGCAAAGTACACTTTTGGATAAACAAAATAACCTTTAAAATTTTTATTCCTGGTAAAACTTTGTAAGAAATGATTTATGTTTTCACAGATGCATAAATCACTTTAAGGTCCCAAAATGCGGGCCTTTATATTATAAAACATAAATTTTTTTAAATTTGGCCTTTTTCTACAAAGGGAAAACATTTTCTAAAAAATTCAAAAGGAAAAAAACGCAATTTCCTCAAATAAAAATATATAAAAATCCCATAATTTTTACGATTTGTCTCTTTCCCTTTACAAGGTTTTTTTTTTCTGTTTGCAAAGGAATTGGCATTTTTTTTGTCTTTGACATCATAATAAAATTTTATTCACAAAACACAAAAAAGAATTCAAAAAACGGGTGAATCCCCTAGAAAAAAAGAGCTCCAACACCAAACTAGAAAAATTCCACAAAATTTGGGGGAAAAATTTTTTAAAAACGTAATTTTTAAATTTATCTAAAGAAATCAATTTGTTTTTTTGGGTTTTTGGGTTCATAATTTTTTGGGGTTTAAATTTATTGGGGCAATTACCTTAAAACGAGGGTGAAATTTGGAAAAATGCGGGAATTTTTTGAATACAAAGGAAATTTTTATTTTTTTTAAATTTACTTTAAAATTATTAAAACGTTACATTTAAAAAATTTATCCTCCACTTTTGTAAATTTAAATCTATTTTGGGTTGTTTGGAAAGCTTTTTCCCTTTTATTAAACTACCTGTTTTGTAAAATGCTAGTTTTTGTTTTTTGTTAATTATTAAGATTACACTGCTATATTCTCTGAGTTATTTCTTAACACTGACAATAATTCAGGATTTTCCTTACTTTTTAAAGAACAAAAGGGGGCAACAGAAAAGGGAATTCCTTCCCTGCTGCCCAGCCAGTTAAAAATAGTTTTTAAAAGGGAGGGTAAATTTTGGGGCCACTTTTGTATGAACCGTTTTTCTGCAATTAAACATAAGGTGCAGTCTAGGGGCCAATACGAAAAACCCCGGGGCTCGGGTAAAACCCCCCTTTTAAACTTGGTCGGGGCTTTTTTTCAAAACTTTTAATGAATTTAAAGGTTTGGCACAAAGAATCAGAAATGTTTTAAAATTCCAAGAATGTAATGCAACCCCCCCCCAGAATGCCCCAAATTTTTGTTTGCATTAAAAATTTTCCCTTTGGTGCATTCCCAAATGCACCCTTTTCACAAAATTTTTTTTGGGCTAAAAAGTAAAACCCCGGGAAAACACTGGCACAGCCCTTTTTTTAATACTTGCCCACCCCAGTTTTTAAATCCCCCCTTTTAACCCAATTAAAATTCACAATCCCCGGGCAAGGGGTTTTAAAGGGGGGTAAGAAACGCTGGGTGTGAAATTTCATCTGACTTCCAATGTCAGTGACCTAGATCAAAGATTACTTTCATATCGGCCATGTAACCACCTACATGTTTATTCATGTTTTACTGTAACGTCTTACTTATCGGTCTCCCTCTCCGCAAACTCTTTCCCCCTCCAAACCCGTCCCAATTCAAACGCCCAGGGGTCATCTTTTTTTTCCAGCCGCCCCATACTGGGGCCTCTACCCTGTGTCAGTCACCGCACTGGTTGCTTTTTCAGTACCCGGATCCCAAAAAAACTCAACACTCTCCCCATAAAGCTCTCCACAGTGCTGCCCTCCCTACAAACTCCTCCCTCCCTCTCTGTCCCACCACCCTACCTGCTCTCTTTGCTTGCTATGATCTGAAATTACAAAAGCCTTCTCAATTTCCCCAAACCTCCCATGCCCTTTCCCCAAATTTTGTACGGCTGCCCCCAGTTCTCTAGAAGATTTTCCCCCCTGTGATCAGGGTAAAGAACGGGACTAACCCGGCCCGGTTTCTTTTTTGTTTAACTTTACGAAAAAAAGGGAAAACAAACAGTTCACAAGAGGATTATTCAACAGGTTTGTGGGTTAATTTTTTCAAAACTCTTTGTGGGCTCCCCTTCACGGGAAGCCTGACGTGGGGAGACTCCCTCTCCCACAATGCGGGTTTTGGGAGAACCCCCCCAGCAGCTTTTTCTATTAGGGCACTTGTAGAGGCCCCTTTGGGAAAAACCCTTTTTAGTCTGATTGTAATAACACTCCACCAAACCTCTTCACAGAGCAGGGAGACACACTCTCACCCCCCTCACCTCTTCTCTACATTCCCTCTCAGGCTCCCAACTCCTCCCTTTCCTCTTTCCGTCCCTGTGTTTAAAAAATTTCCCCCCGTAATCAGGCAACAAACCCCACTTTAACTCAAATGTTCTGGGGCCATCTACTGGGTGAGTGGGGCTTACTACAGCCCCTTGTTACACAGGCCACTCACAAAAACCTTTTTAAAAGGGTTTTTAAGTGCGCTCTGAAAAATCATTTTTTTTTAGGGAGGGCCCACCAATATCCCTTTTCATTAAAACCCCCCCAATTGGGGTCAAAACTCATTCGTTTCTTTTCCCCCGGACTTGGGCATTCACAGGCACTTATATGTATAAGTTGGGATGGGCCCGGGGGGCAGGGGTTTATCCACTTTTTATGTACACTACCCGTTTTTTTATTTAAAATGGCTTTGGGCCATTGTAAACTGAGGCCCCTTCTCACCCTTTGTCTCACTCCCCACCCCTAATTAGATTGTAACCCCTTTGGAGCAGGGCCCCCCAAAAATCTGATGTCTCATCTGTTTAAATAGCCCTTTTTTCTGTGTAACGTTTGGTTTTCCTTTTCCCGTACTTTTACTCTTAAAATTTTAAAAATGCGCGGGAAAATGTTTGGGGGGTATATAAATAAAGATTATTATTTTTTACTTCTTTACACATCATTAAAGCTTCAGTACAACTGTGGCATCGAAAGGGCGTTAGATGGGGGCCCTCACCCAAACACCTGATCCCCCTCTGGGAGTTTTTAAAATAGCCAACCAGTTGGTATGGCAGCTGAGACCTTTCTGTTACAAACCCCGAACCCTTGGGTATGAAACTAAATTTCCCCCCGCATTCCATTACACTCTGCCACTTGCAGGGTGTAATACAAGTGGGATTTATTTTTCACTAGATTTTAATCATTAAACAGCAGGTATGTACATGTGATCATGCCCCTTTTGTGGTCAAAATGTTGGGGAAAAAAAACAATATTACAAATTGAAATTAACCCTCTTTTCCCACATATTAGATAAAAAATAAAATTAAACTTTAGTGTAAAAACATTTAAACAAGCTCAAGGGAAAAGACATAAGATACCAGTGTTACCTACTTAAATTTTAGTGGAACATTCATGGTTTGTAAGTCTCTGTTCACCTTAAAGGAGTTTTCTTACCATGTTGTTTCACAGCAACAAGCAGCTTTAGACTTGGACTTCCTGGTTAGGCTGTGTGTGTTTCTATAGCAGTGATTGGCATATCAGTTCTGCTGTTAGCTATTACTTTTAGATTGACATTACCACAGGAGATTTATAATCTGTAGTGCAGGAGGCTTCAGAGCTCTAAAAGTTAAAACTTGTCATTACTTTATATAAGCAAAGCTTCTGTGTTAGAGAAAAGACTCAACAGGAAGTGAATCGCCATGGTCGAACTCACTTACTGACATCAGCTTAGATCAGTCAGCTAAAAGGCAGAGAAGGGAGAGGTGGGAAGAGGTTACATAGTTACATAGTTTGTGAGGCCGAAAAAAGACAGACGTCCATCCAGTTCAGCCTATTTTGCTGAAGTGTTGATCCAGAGGAAGGCAAAAAACCCCATGGGGTAAAAGCCAATTGTCCTCATTTTAGGGGAAAAATTCCTTCCGATCTCCAATCTGGCAATCAGAATAAATCCCTGGATCAACGCCCCTTCTCCAGAATCCTAGACACTATAACTTGTTATATTATTACACTTTAGAAATGTATCCAGACTAGTGATGAGCGATTACGTTGACTATCGTCATCGGGTCGATAGTCGATATCGGCAATTATCAAGACGATTTCCGATAGTCGATAATAGATTATCGCCGATGACCATTAAAGTCTATGGGAGAGGAACAACACCTTCATTATTACACCCAAACAGGGCTGGAGAAGCTGGAAATAACATCCACAACAGTCAAATGGATACATGCTACATCTTAGGCAACACACTTAGGTTATAAAAGTCACAGAAAAAAAATCACAGACCATTCACTATCCCTGTCTTGCACCACAGCATGACCCTTAAACCTGCATGACCCACAAATTAAAAAGTGCCAGAAGGCAGTATGATTTGAACCATCATTTTACTTGAACTGGACATTGAATATCCCTGTCCTGGAACGCAGCATGAGCCCCAAACCTGCATGACCCACAGATTTAAAAAGTGCCGGGAAACGGAGTCTTTCAACCACCATTTTAGTTGAACTGGACATTGACTATATCTGTCCTGTACCGCAGAATGACCATTAAACCTGTCTGATCCACAGATTAAAAAGTGACGGAAATAGGAGTCTTTGAACCACCATTTTAGTTAAACTGGACATTGACTATACCTGTCCTGGGCCACAGCATGAGCCCCAAACCAGCATGACCCTCAGATTAAAAAGTGCCGCGAAAAGGAGTCTTTGAACCACCATTTTAGTTGAACTGGACATTGACAATACCTGTCCTGGGAGACAGCATGAGCCCCAAACCTGCATGACACCCATATTAAAAAGTCCCGGGAAAAAAAGGAGTCTTTTCAACCACCATTTTAGTTGAACTGGACTTTGGGGACTATACTGTCCTGGGAGACAGCATGAGCCCCAAACCTGAAATGACCCCAGATTAAAAAAGTGGGGAAAAAGGAGTCTTTGAACCACCTTTTTTAGTTGAACTGGACTTGACTATACCTGTCCTGGGAGACAGCATGAGCCCCAAAACCTGCATGCCCCCCCAGATTAAAAAGTGTCGGGAAAAGAGTCTTTGGAACCACCATTTTAGTTGAACTGGACATTGACTATACCTGTCCTGGGCCACAGCATGAGCCCCAAACCTGCATGACCCCCAGATTTAAAAGTGCCGGAAATAGGAGTCTTTGAACCACCATTTTAGTTGAACTGGACATTGACTATATCTGTCCTGTACCGCAAAATGACCATTAAACCAGCATGACCCCCAAAATTTAAAAAGTGTCGGGAAAAGGAGTCTTTAACCACCATTTTTAGTTGAACGGACATTGACTGTACCTGTCCTGGCCACAGCATGAGCCCCAAACCCTGCATGACCCCCAGATTTAAAAAGTGCCGGTAAAAGGAGTCTTTGAATCACCATTTTAGTTGAACTGGACATTGACTATTTCTGTCCTGTACCGCAGAATGACCATTAAATCTGTCTGACCACCAGATTTAAAAAGTGTAGGGAAAAGGAGTCTTTGAACCACCATTTTAGTTGAACTGGACATTGACTATTTCTGTCCTGTACCGCAGAATGACCATTAAATCTGTCTGATCCACAGATTAAAATGTGCCAAAAAAAGGAGTCTTTGAACCACCATTTTTAGTTGAACTGGACAATGACTATCCTGTCCTGGGGAACAGCTGCCCCCAAACCTGAAAACCCCAGATTAAAAAGGCGGA
>JAODAL010024195.1:0-61078 GCA_025379985.1 Phyllomedusa bahiana | reverse complement strand
CACCCCCCTGATGCCCAACATCTGCTAAAGTTTTCCTCTGCCCCCAAACCTCTTTACTAGGGACTGGTATTGCCACCCACCCCCAGACTCTGTATTGTGCCACTGCCTGACCTCATGCTGCGGGGTTTGGCTGCTGCCATGCCCTCCAACGTCTTTTGTGCCACGTCTGACCCTGTGTGCTGTGGCTGCTGCCGTGACCTCCACACTGTGTCATTTGCCACTGTCTCCTCAGCTGCTGTGGGGTTCTCCCGTGCCCCCAACTGTGTCTTGTCCCACTGTCTGACCTCATGCTGCTGTTTGGCTGCTGCCGGGGACCAACTGTGTTTTGTCCCACTCTGTGGCCTATCCTTTTTTTTTGCCCTCCGAATGTCTTTTGTGCCACTGCCTCCCCTCATGCTGTGTGGGGCTGCTGCCTTACCCCAACTGTGTCATTGTACCCACTGTCTGACCTCATGCTGCTGCTGTGGCTGCTCCCGTGCCCTCCACCTGTGTCATTGTCCCACTCGTGGCCACCCTGTTTTTGCCCCCTTTCCAGAATGTCATTGTGCCACTGTCTGATTTTCATGTGCTGTGGCCCCGCCGTCACCTCCCACTCTGTTAATTTTCCCCCTGAGCCTAGTTGTTTTTTTTCCAGTTTTTCTCGGGCATGACTTTACAGGCAACATTCCCGCTTCATTTTTTTTGGGTCATTTTTGCCCTCTTAAGTGCCCGGGAATTTTATGGGAAAAGCGATTCAAGGCGGGGGCAGTCAGTGCGTGTCTTACTAAAACACAACATTGTATGAAGACCAAACCAAAAGCCCCCTCTGCTATTTAAGCATGGGCAACGTTCTACGCACCCTGCAGGCTCTGTGCAGCTGGAAATAGCTGTTTTTCAACGTGATTCATCCCGAAGTAATTCGGAAACGAAGTTATTTTTTGCCGAGAATTCGGCGAAGTTAACGAAAAAGAATTTTGGGAAAATTTGCCCATCTTAATACAAATATAATTTTGCTACGGAAGTTAAGAAAGTGTTTTGTCGACAAAAGATAGGATTAGAAAATAATTTTTTTCTATGGAATATCTATGGAAAGGGGTGATATGGAAAACCTCGACACCAAATTTAAAAAGTGTTCTTGCTTTATCCTTTTAATTTTCACAAGATGCCCCCCCAAAACTGCAGCAACTTTTGGGCAATGAAAAGACACAGCATGCAGCTATATCAAAATCTCTGACTACTACTGTCTAGGATTACCCAATCTTGCTGTACCCCAACCCTAACTAATCTATCTAGCAGCTTTTCCTTTGTGAAATTGCTGGGAAATGGTGTGCCTGCCTGCTTTGAAAAAAGTAGTGAAAGAGGGGGGGAGCAATGCATTAAGTTCACGGGCTGTAATGTAATGGTGTTCAGCAGGAAGTACAGTGACATAGATAAAACAGGTCATGTGATTTTAGCACCCATGGATCCCTACACCCCCCCACTGGTGAGGTTCTTGACCCCCCTCTGTGCTCTGCATTGATTTTCTGGCCACCAAAAGTACAGGAAGCAGCGAAAATGGAGCGATCTGTATTCTCATTTGCAATTTATGATCCGATTTTAAGGAAAAAATCGGATCGAATCGAGATCGAGAATACCGAAAAAATCGACTCGATTTCAACTTTTCTCAGCTAAATCGCTCATCTCTATTCTTCAACTTTATGTTATCCGTCTTATATTTTAAACGTAACCATCTCTTTAACACCTTAAGGACCCTGGACGTATGAGTACGTCCTAAGGTCCTTAAGGGGCTTTGCTGGGGGATCGCTCCGCCACTCCCCTGCACAGCCAGCTAATCGCCGCTAACACCCAGCCATTACAGCTCGAATGGGCAGGGCCAGCCGCCCGCGCTGTTTAACCATTCAGATGCCGTGGCAAAGATGGCCGCGGTGTCTGAATGAATGAAGATCGGTGCCGCGCACCGATCTTCAGGGTGATCGGCATCGCCGCAGCTTTACCTGCGGTGTTTCCGAAAACCCGGCATGGCAGCGGGGAGCTTGTGAAAGGGTCCGTCACCCCCCCATGTCCTGGTTGCCCCCACTTCCATCCGCAGACAGGGAAATGGGGAAAACCGCCATCATGGTAGAGTCTAACGCATTGTCTATGCAATGCATTAGACTGTATTGACAATCGCGCCACTTAGTGGTCAAGCACTAGGTGGACTCAATGTTAAAGTTAAAAAAAATAAATAAAGTTTAAAAGTAGAAAAAAATTAAGTATTAAAAGTTCAAATCTCCCCCTTTCACCATTTTACAAATAAGAACAATAAAATAATAAAAAAGTTACACATATTTGGTATTGCTGCGTCCGAAAAAGTCCGACCTATAAAAATAACATAATTTATCCCGTACGCTGAACACCGTAGAAGAAATAATATTCCAAACGCCAAAATTGTGTTTTTTCCAAACTGCTAGCAATAAAAACTACACTTCAGCCCACAAAAAATGCAACCTCAGTGACGTCCGTAGGTGTTAGTGCAAAAAAGTTATTGGTGGCACAAACTGGCGCCGCGGCTCAAATTTCAAAAATAGAAAAAGTTTGGTATTTTTTATGGTACCAAAACATAACGGAAACACTACATGTTTGGTATTGTCAGATGCGTATCAATCTGTGGAATACAGATAACACATTGTATTGACCGAAGATTGAACACAGTAAAAGCAAAACAGGGAAGGCTGTGGGAAGGCGAGGAGGTAAAAACGAATGTGTCAACAACAAAAAAAACGCCGGGTCCTTAAGGGGTTAAGGTAGCTTTTCCACAGATTTATAGTTCTTATGGTAAAGAAAGCTTGTTGTATGTGAAGTTTGAACCTTTTCTGTCCAGAAGGAGGAAGTACCCCCTTGTCTTTTGAGGGAGTTTTACATGAAATGCAACCTATACAAAAAAAGAAGGTGCAATAATCTAGCAATAATATATATGTAATGGTGATATAACTAGATCAACAATTCAGAACATAACCACAAAACCATTCTTACAGCTCAATGGCTGGACTAAATACTGGACCCAGTAGGAGGCAACATATGTCCCTGTGCTACTTGGGAAAAATATATACAACAGGTGCATATAACTAATGAGCAAAAGCTCATACACCCCTCAACTACGGGAACAACTGAATGATGAAACACTGCACCTAAATAGGTACCGATTCACACCAGTATGCAAAAAAGCCACAGAATAGGGGGTAGCGTGAAGCTACCAGGTCGCTAACTTGCTTGCGATGGCGGCTGGGATAATGCGTGGTACAGAATCGCAATCCAGAGACGTAGTCGGGAACGGGCAGGAGGTCAGGGCGGGCGGCAGAGTTTCGTGGTCAGAGACGGGCAGACGGTCAGGGCAGGTGGCAAACAGGCAAGGTCAGGAAACATAGCGGACTGGTACACGGGTAATCAAACAGGACTCCAAACTCTCTCAAGACTAGCTAATGCACACCAACAATCTGGCAAAGAGTGCAGGGGGCGTGTACAATATATAGGACCAGCGGCCAGCAATTAACAAATTACCGGCGCGCTGGCCCTCTAAATCCAGACCCTAAGCAGCGGGTAGGCGCGCGGCGGCCGGCACAGGCAGGAGCAGGGAGCACAGGAGCGCGGACGGGTAAGTAGACTGGCGCCGGAGCCTGGGCAGGAGGGGAATGGTCTCGGGTGGCCGCGGCATCCGCGTCGGACCTCATGTGGGCAGGGGGACGGCTGCGGGGGGCGACGGCACCCGCGCCAACCCCATGACTACTAGAAACATGAGCTATTATTACTGCTTGTGCTCATTTGCAGCTTTATAGATGGGCCCCATTATGTCATATCTAGAGAAAAAGATTGAGCCTGGACTCCATTTGTCTAATCATGGAGATTGAAATGTGTCTAAAGGTAGCATATGTTGTTCAATAATGACTTTCATTTCTGTAAAAAAAACAATTGACAACTACTCTTACAAGCATTGGATACAGTAACTAATTTATTATTGGTCAACCAAATATTTGAGATATTAGTTCACAACGCTGAGGTTAAAAGACATCTGAAAGCAAGCCCAATCTTCATGCATTTAACTCCTCTTCATGCACAAAAGTGAGGGAAAGCTAATTTTACTGTTAATTTTAACAGTAAATGAAACAAAGAACTTATGGTTTACCAAAAATTCAAAGGGCTTCACAGCAATTTGCTACATAAACCCTTTTGTGACATTTCAACATTATGTATAACATATAACTGCATTGTTACTGTTTTGCTCCTAAAAATCTAAAGTTTAATTTTTATTATTTTGTTAGCATTTTGTAAATCCACCTTTTGGCTGTCAACACTACTTAGATCCTTCTTGATATGCTCTTTATCAGATTTTAACATGACTCAACCAAAATCTGATCCCAGGTCTATTCTACACATTCTTAATGTTGGTGCATACTGTTTGACTCACTTGGGTAAGAATACAGCTTTTTCTTTCACTCTATCCACAAGTGTTTTATTGGTTTGAGGTCTGGGGACTATGGGGGTCAATCCATCAACTCTACTTCATTGTCATTGAAGCATTTGTTTGTCAATCTCAACATTTGCTTAAGGTTGTTGTCCTGTTAGTACACTATAACATTGTTTCGTATCCATAGTACTCTAGTGTACAAAGTAACTCATCTTGTAGGATATTCACATATACCCCAGCATTCAGACCACCATCAAATACCCAAAGTCTTTAGATATGAAATAAAAAAGACAAACCCATACTATCAGGCTTCCTCCACTGAACTTGACAGTTACAGTACAGGCAGTCCCCGACTTACATCGTTCCAACTTGAGTCTTTCCCCTAGTTACGAACGGGGGGACTATCGGAACGACATGAGCCTGGGAAGTGCCTGTGTCGGGCTGAGCGCACCACTGGAGGTCTCAGGCAGCTTGCAAAAGCAGTTAGTTAACGTTCCGCTCTTCCCCCTTCTCCCTCCTCCCCCCTCCTTCCTGTCGTTCGTTCCCATTCCTGCTCACACAGCACAGGTGGCTGCTGGCTCTTGAAGGAAGCTGAGCCCGGGCACCCAGCACAGGACCTGTCGGAGGAGAGCAGTGTAATCACTGCCTCTCCAATATCTCCAGGTATGGAGATGTTGCTGGGGCTGCAGTAGTGGTGGAGGAGGGGCAAGGCTGCAATCAACAGCCATTAGCAGAGCAAATGTGCTTTTCCTCCCCTCCTCTCTGTCCTAAAACTAGAATAGCAGAGGGGAGCAGTATCAATTGTATGTTACAGGCAGCTCTGTATATTACAACTCTATCTGGAAGGCAGGCTGACAGTTATGTATACTGACCCACAGTGCTGATCAATAGTACATAACTGAAGACTGATAGTCAGCTCTGTGGGTCAGTATTGTGTATGTATATTACTTATATGATACTGACCGAAAGAGCTGACAGTCTGCAGTTATGTACAGTACTATTTGATCAGCTCTGTGGGTAAGAAATAAATAAGTAATACACATTTATAACACTGACTCAATGAGCTGACAACCAGTCTGCACTATACAGATATACCCACAGTGGTGATCAATACTATAGAACTGCATGCTGATTGTCAGCTCTGTGGGTCAGTATCATATAGGTAATATACATACTGTATACAATACTGACCCACAGTGCTGACAATCAGTCTGCAGTTCTATAATATTGATCAGCAGTGTGAGTTGGTATTATATATTTGTAGTGCAGACTGAGTGTCAGTTCTGTGGGTCACTATTATATTTGTATGTTACTTATATAATACTGACCCTAGCACTACATGTGTGATATAAAATGCTGGCATCTGTAGTTGTGAAACTACAAGTGCCAGTATTCCACACCATACATGTACTAAATATACCTGTTCCGTCTTACATACAAATTTGACTTAAGAACGAACCTAAAGTCCCTAACCTGTATGTAACCCGGGGACTGCCTGTAATTCAGTTTCTCAATTTGTTAGCCCCCTTTTCCCTTATTTCTTCCAGACTAATTTGCACCCATCAGAACCCAGTCTATTGACTTTCATCTCATCGCTCCAAATCATCCGTTTCCAATGTTCTACTGTCCACTTTTCTTACTTTTTTGACTACTCAAGCCAACACTTCTTATGATGATATCAAAGTTAAGGCTTTGTCACCTTTTTTTGAGCTATCATTCCAGACTTGTGTAATGTGCATTGCACCTGCTTGCAAGGATGTCAGAGATCTCACTATTACAAAGCATACAAGCCACCTCCACTGCAGTGTTTGTTGCATCAGATCTGATAGACATTGTGATGAGCTGACTTGTTGATTCCAATATTTTGCCCAGATGTCCACCGCTTAAGTTTTGAATGGATCAATGGACTTCATTTCATGTTCTTCCAACTGTCATGACAGTCCTTTAATGCAGTCTGACAATTTTCTGGCTTAGAGATCGCTATCAATGAGCTGGATGATGCTGTTTATTTTTTCTTGGGAAATTTTCTTCATGGCTGCTCTTCGATTCAAACCAGTGACATTTCACTTGGGAATCAACCTAATAATACACTGAGCTGTTAGGGAATGTGAGAACAGGTTGTAATTTGTAGTATGAAAGAAGAAAAATATTGTTCTACTGCCAGGAGCAAAACTGTAACAATACAGTTACATGACAAGAAACTTACTATATGCTAAATAGTCAAATTTATGTATGAGATAACCAAGAGGATTATTGAAATTATGGAAATCTCACATTGAAAGCTGAAGTGGATGGTGAGATATGGAGCCTTAAGCCTGGTTTTCGCCCGCAATTACGGATTGAGTAAGGGGCGTGGCGGGGGCGCTGCCCGCCGGCCCCATAGACTTTCATTATCCACGGCGCATATCCCGCCAGGATTCTGAACATGTCACTTTCCCTCCACCCGCCATATTCGCCGAGCGGGGAGGAGAGACGGAATCCACAGTTCTCTATGAGAACTGTGGATTACCGTAATGGCTGGGACGGACTCCAGCTGTATTGCAGCGCAGTATGGCGCACAATACGGCTGAAATCCGTCCATGCAATATGCTGTGTGAATGGCCCTTTAAAGTCAAAAGTTCAAAACAGTTTGCTTGTCAGAGTATATTCTACATAAGAAAACATTATAGATGACCTGAATGAAACCACCAGAGCTGGGATGGAATGAAATCACAGGAGCTCAGGCATGAATATGATTTCTGGAGCTGGGCTAAAATTTGGTCACTTTTATTAAACTGTTTCTTTATTGAAAGTTTTGCAAAAAACAAGTTATATAGAGATAACAATTTTGTTATACATAGACTAATGTCTACAAGCAGGACCTGAGTATAGGACAAGACACGCAACATCCATGGTCCCTCTTACTTCTATTATAGACAGTTATCGTAAAAATTGCCTTCTGATGTGCATCGAGCACCAAGCCAAGTCCCTCCTTGGAATAAAAATATATTAAAACATTAACACAAAGAAAAAACACAGATGGTGAAGGATAGAACTGAATTATGAGATCTCGTGAGGTGATAATCCCTAAATTTGATGTCTATACTATAATCAATAGTACTCATATGTTATTTGGGGTTACGTATCCAAAATAGATCAGGTAGACTCAAAACTTTCTAAAGTGTTATTTAGGGATGCCGTCAGATGCTCCAGGCTTCTTATTTCTCTGAGTCATCAAAACACATCGTGTATCAATATTTCATTTTTTTTATATCAATGTATATGTTAAACGAACGCCATGTGTTAAACTAATGCCATGTGTTAAACGTACGCCATATTTTTTTTTTGGGGTGTGGGTGGAGTGTGATCATTTTCAAAGAGGCTAAGCTATGAATGGAGCTTTGGACTGATATATGCTATCCCTGATGAAAAGCACTAAGATGGTGCAGGAAACGCATTGGCTTTTAGCAATTTTTAATGATTTTTAGTTACATATTTTATAACTGTTTGTATGGAAATAAACTGACACTAAACTTCATTTTTTTCCGTGGCGGCCTGAGAGTGCCAGGAGCATCTGAGAAGAAGGTGGCAGCTGTGGATATATAACAACATATGTTTTTCATTGAGTTGTACCAATTCAGTACAACTCCATCAGGTGAGCAGTAACAATATTGTGTACTCTCCCATTTTCTATTGCTTATACGCAGAGGGGAATCCTGTCCTTGTCTCCCCCTTTCCATCTTGTTTCTATTGTGAAATAGCATTAAAAGACACATAGACCAGGTAGATTCGAAACCTTCGAAAGTGCTATTTAGGGTTGCCGTCATGCTCCAGGCTTCTTATCTCTCTGAATCATCAAAACACATCATCTAGCAATGGAGAATCTGTACGCCTCCAGAAAAGAAGAAACCATACATCTGGTTGTTGTGAAAATGCTTAACATCATTTTTATTAAAGGCTTCTTCATTGGAATAGGAAATAGATTTAATAAGCAGACAATAGGATCTAGCAGAGTATGCAAGTCCGTCAGGTCGTCAATGAAACTTCCATCTTTTATCCACAGCCTCTGAATAAACGTACACCTCCAGAAGATATGTTATGCATTATCACTAGAGATGGGCGAATTTCTCAAAAATTCGATTTGCCGACTTCGCCGAATTTTCCGACAAAATTCGTTTTGGTCCGAATTACTTTGGGACGAATTGCGTTAAAAAACAGCTATTTCCAGGCTGCACAGAGCCTGTAGGGTGCTGTAGAACGTTGTGCCATGCTTAAATATGCAGAGGGAGCTTGGTTTGGTCTTCATACAATGTTGTGTTTTAGTATGACACGCATATGACTGCCGCCGCTCTTAGAATCGCTTCACTATAAAATTCCCTGGGCACTTAAGAGGGCAAAACTGACCAAAAAACTGAAGTGGGAATGTAGCCTGATAAAGTCATGGCAGCGCCAGCTGGAAAAAAACAAGCTGAGGGCTACGATCCTACCATAGCGTCAAAGAACACAGTAGTAGGTTACCGGAGCCACCACAGATCGCAGCACAGTAAGGGGACGTCACAGCAGGAGTCACCCTGCGAGGCCACAGCATCTGGTGTCATCTACCGGCCATGTGTTGACCACACACTAGGTCATACACTTTCTCCCAGATGACATCTGACAACCCCAGCCAAGAGTCGGTGGGTTTGTCACACACAACCCCTAGTTGGCATGGCCTGGGAGCAGGTGAGGGGCTCTCACCTGTCCTCAACCCACCTCTGTCCCGTTCGCTTCCCACAGCCAGAGAACTACTATGTGCTGTGGCCTCTGCGCCACTATACAGTGAGGACCAACTATTTGAGGACAGTGGGCAGCAAAGAGGTGGGGAAGACATCCGCTGCTTCTTGCAGAAGCGGGCAAATAGTGATGAGGAGAGTTGCAATGAGGGGTTATGTTGATAGCAGTCAGGCTTTGTACAGCGACACCGTTGAGGAGGAAAGCGGTGACAGGCAAACACTAATCGATGTAGCCAATCGCACATGGGAGCTGGGAGAAGCAGGCGAGGCTGGGATAAGTTATTCTGGTGCCCTAGTTAAACAAGGCATAAAGTGCCCCCAAACGGAAAATTCAGTCCACTCCATGCCTCCTTGTGCCCAAAGCCATCTTAACAGAATTACGGGCCCCTGGGCATGGCACTGCAGTGGGCCCTGCCCACATACATGACATCATCACACTTGGCCATGCCTCGAGCTCCCCTTTCCCCCCAAGCACACCCATATTATCACACCACTTATATCTGGACACCGGCATCCTGCAGCCTATAAGACTATTTGGCAGGGCAGGGAGCCTTTGGCTCCCTTCTCCACCATAGTTTTTAACTGTTTGCATGTCCTAAAATCACATGAACAGTTAAATAAGCAAAGCTAGCCAAGGGATCCAGGGTATGTTTCTTGTATTTCTGGGACATACATACACCATTTGGGGCTCCTATACTTGTGGGGCCCCTTGGGCAAGTGCATAGTGTGCCCATTGGAAAAGATTGCCCTGCTTGTGCCCCCTTTTCTCCTTGGGATGAAGTGGCGCCCTGGGCGGTCGCCTACCCTCGACTAATCATTGTCCCGGCCCTGGAAGCATTCTGTTATTTATACTTTAAGTTTTAGGAGATGGGAGGAGAAGGAGGCTTTGGAGGACAGACAATCTGGGATCTTGGACAGTAGAGAGGTAATGTCTGGGCCGGAGATGTAAAGTTGGGTGTCACCAGAAAACTGGTGGTTTTGAAAGCCATGTGATGCTATCAGCTGACCCAGACCAACAGTGTACAAGGGTTCATCATTATCATAGGGAGAAGAGAGCAGCAGCTTGCGTGTCAGGCAGTGGCGCAGCCCGTAAGTCGGTAGTGTGGCCGGGAGTCAGCAGGGTGGCAGCAGTGCGAGGTTGGGAGCCAAACGGCCACGATTTAGACCACCCACTTTGCAGGTCCCAGAAAGTAGCGGCACAGGGGCTCACCGGGTCAGCGGCGGTAACAGTCAGTCAGTGCAGCGCTTTGGTGGTAAAATCACCTACTCGGCGGTGTGCCAGTTTTTTGACGAGACACCAGAGGAGGGTTGAACATAACTATATGTAGAATCTGTGGGCAGAAAGTAAAGCGTGACCAGGGACCTAACGTTGGCACCACGGCCCTGCATCAACATCATGCAGTGTCACCATACGTGTTTCAGATGTGGTGGTCCATCCTGTCCCAACAGCTGTAGCACCCAGTGGCACGCCTCCCATTTCAGGCAGTCAAGGCTTCACCACCTCTGCCAAAGACAACTCCCTGTCTATTACATCATCTACCGGTCCAGATACTCCTGCTCCTCGGCACTCATGGGGCCAGCAGTCGTTCACCGAGACGATTGCCAAGAGACAGCAGTATGCGTCTAGCCATCCCTAAGTGCAGAAGCTGACCGTGCTCCTGTCCAAGTTGGTGGTACTGCAGTCCCTCCCTTTTCAAGTGGTGGACTCTGCACCATTCAAAGAACTGGCCAGGAAACTTGGCATTCACTTCTGCCATTGTAACGACACGGGTAGTGGCTCCTCTGGACCACCGCAAGTGGTGGCAGCAGCCACGCCAGGGAGCGGGGTCTAAGTAGGTCCCGGTTTTCACCAGAGCCCGCCGCAAGGCAGGATGGACTTTCTGTGGCGGGAGTCCTACCAGGTCGCTACCCCTGGCGCGACTAGCTTGAGGTGGCAGCCGAGGCGCAGCGAGGTACAGAATCGTAAGACGAAACTCGTAGTCAAAGGTCAGGCCAACAGGTCAGGGCAGGCGGTGGAGATTCGAGGTCAGGTAACGTAGCAGAAAGGTCGGGTACACGGGCAGACAGGAACTGATGAACAGGGGGAAATTGATGAACAGGAATAAATATATTAACAGGGGGAAATTATTGAACAGGGGGAAATTGATGAACAAGAATAAATATATTAACAGGGGGAAATTATTGAACAGAGAAAGGCCATTAATGATATTTGATGATCCATGTGGACAGGATAATTCCCCCGGGCCAACAAAGTCACACACGGGAGGAAATGCTCAATCAGGTTGTTCAAGTCTTACACCCATCTGCACGACCTTCTAAAAAGGGCCAGGACACTTTGCATGCCCTTCAGCCGTTCTTACACCACCAATCACACCCTCTTTAACCTTCCTCTAGTTTTAGGGTCGTGACCGACCAGTTTTAGGTTTTAAATGCATACAAATTCTACATACATTTGTTTATTGCATCAAGACTTTTTGACTTTTTCAGGAACTTATTTTTAAACAAAATACAATAAAATAAAACTATTTTACTAAATTGTAAAATGCTCTTATTAAAATTATAACATTTGTGTTGTTGGGGTCAATTTCGACCCAGGTCTAATATAAGAGTAAAAAAACAATAATAAGTCCCAAAACTGAACTCATAAACACAATATAAACCAACAGCCCACAGCCAGCTCTACCTCCAACAACTTGAGTTAGGGACATGTCCAGGCATGTATGGCCAAATCAGCTTACAGTTGGTACTTTGCAGAGTATACATCTTCAGTTTACACCATGCAACAATGAGGAGAAGATTAGATGCAAGCCAAATTCTGGATTATATCTTGGATGATAATGAATTAGAGGACACACAGCAGCAAACTGACACAGATGAACAGGTTTCTGAGGAGGAAGATGATGTGGAGTATCAACCGGAAGACACAAACAGTTCTGATCAGTCTGATGAGGAGGTCACCGGTGCTGAAGCTGCTCCCGCTGAAAGATTCAAATCCAAAAGTGGCAAGATCATTTGGAGCTCAGTACCTCCAGATGTACATGGCAGGGCAGATGCTGAAAATATGACCCCTGGGATCACAAGGTTTGCTGTGACAAGAGTAAGTGACATCAAGACATGTTTTGATCTGTTTATGCCATTGTCAATAAAAAAGTCATTATTGCTATGACAAACCTTGAAGGAAAAAAAGTCCACGGCAACATGTGGAATGACCTTCATGATGATAACCTGGATGCTACATTGGTGTTCTTCTCTTTGCTGGAGTGTACAAATCCTGCAATGAGGCCACTGATAGTCTCTGGGACGCATCGACAGGCAGGAATATTTACCGGGCAACAATGTCACTTCAAAAGTTTCAAATGATATCAAGAGTCCTCAGATTTGACAACAGAGACACCAGAACAAAATCTGACAAACTTGCTCCCATCAGGGATGTTTGGGAGAAATGGGTGCAGCTCCTTCCACTGATGTTCAACCCAGGGCCAGAGGTGACAGTAGACGAACGTTTTCTCCATTTCCGCGGAAAATGCCCGTTCCGGCAATATATGCCAAGTAAGCCAGGCAAATACGGCATAAAAATCTGGTCTGCCTGTGATGCAAAAACTAGCTATGCATGGAATCTACAGATTTACACAGGCAAGTCTGCAAGCGGCATCCCTGAAAAAAAACCAAGGGAAACGTGTAGTCCTTGATATGACTACTGGACTGCAGGGTCACGACATTACTTGTGACAATGTTTTTACCAGCTATGACCTTGGACAAGAACTTCTCAGGAGGAAAATCACCATGGTGGGCACAGTGAAAAAAAAAACCCTGAGCTGCCCGCCGAATTGTTGCAGATGAAGGACAGGGCTCCACTTTCCTCAAAGCTTGTTTTTACAGACACCACCACTGCTGTTTCATACTGCCCCAAAAAGCGAAGGAATGTGGTACTGATGTCCACACTTCACAAAGATGCAGCTGTGTCATCAGGAAGTGACAAAAAGCCCAGAATCATCCTGTACTATAACAAAAACAAAGGAGGAGTCGACAACCTGGACAAGCTGACTGCCACCTACACTTGCCAGTGAATGACTAGGAGATGGCCAATGGTTGTATTTTCCAACATCTTTGATGTGTCAGCATACAATGCATTTGTGTTGTGGACCCACATTCACCAAGGATGGAATTCAAAGAAAAAAAACAAGCGGAGGATGTTTCTTGAGGAACTAAGAAGATCCCTTGTCAAGGCGCACATTGACCAAAGGGAATGGGTGCCCCGAGACCCAGCCGCTGCAGCCTTGGTCCGACAACTCCAGAGTTCAACAAGTGCTTCTCCCACAGCAACACAAAGAGCATCATCACCAGCATCCTCCTCAACCAGCCCTGCCTCAACATCAACCACAACAGCCACAACCCCAGTGAGACCACCTGATTCTAAAAGAAAGAGGTGTCAGGTCTGCCCTAGCAATAAGGACAGAAAGACAAACACATCGTGCTTCGCCTGCAAAAAATACCTCTGCAAAGAACACACAAAAAGTGTCACTTTTTGCCACACATGCATCTAAATACTAATGCATCTAAAAACTAGTACTTGATTTCTGTTGATTTGATTGAGTGATTGTTGTTTGTTTTTTTGACCTAGAAAAGCTACTTTTTATTATTATTGCTATTAATGTTAATATAATTTTCATCTTTTATTTGTATTAAAGTTCTATAAAAAAAAAAAAAAAAAAAGTTTTTGGACATTTTCATAAAGTAGTTAGATATGACCCATAACAAATTGACCCATAACACCATAGATGTTACTAGAGTTAATATAAAATATATATATGTATATTTTTTTTTTACATTTAAGAAATGTGTTCTAAAACACTTCAGTAATAGTCAGGTAGTATAACAAACTTTTTTTAGTTTATATTATTCTCTTGAGGTTCATTTGACAATATTTTTATTTTGAAAATGAAGGGTACGCTCTCAAATGAAAGGCCCAGGGGGCCACAACAAAAATATTAAAATCAATCCTTCCATGGATGAGAAACCCTAACAAGGTAACTAAGAGGTAAGAAACAAATTGGATCATAAATAACTGTTTTTAGGGTATCCTAGGGGTGATTTAAGACACGGGTCAAAACCGACCCGATAACATAAGAAGAGTAACAGAAAGCTAACACTAGAGGAAGGTTAATCTGCAGCGGCACACCAGCCTCCCCCAACATAGGCTGATATGTGACATTTCCAAACGGTGGAATTCCAGCCTCCATATTTTGGAATGACTCTATGAACAGAGAAAGGCTATTAATGGTTTATTGATGATCCAAGCGGACAGGAGTACACCCCTGTGTAATTTTAATGTCGGCCAGTGGCAGCTCATGCGTGACACCTGCCGTTTGCTCAGGCCCTTTCATGCGGACATGCGTTATTTGGCAGTCGCTAGGACTACGGGATGAATAACGTCATTCTACTGCTTCATGTTGTCACGGACCCCGGTAGTGGATCCACTGGACCACCGCAAGTGATGCCACTAGCCACGCAAGGGAGCGGGATCTAAATAGGTCCTGGTTTTCACCAGAGCCCGCCGCAAAGCGGGATGGACTTGCTGCAGCGGGAATCTAGCAGGTCGCTAACTCTGGTGCAACTAGCTTCCGGTGGCAGCCAAGGTACCGAATCGTAAGACAAAACTCGTAGTCAAAGGTCAGGCCAACAGGTCAGGGCAGGCGGCTGAGATTCGAGGTCTGGTAACGTCACAGAAAGGTCGGGTACACGGCCTCCCCTTTTTCCACCGTTAACAGGGGAGGACCTCCCCTTTTTCCACCGTTAACAGAGGAGGACCTCCCCTTTTTCCACCGTTAACAGAGGAGGGCCTTCCTTTTTTCATACAATGCCAGTTTTGCAGCATTTGCTTTTGCTTCTTTTTTGTTCTGTCCCATTCCAGTTTTGTATTGAATTACATCAACAATGGCACAGAATGCAAAATAAGCACCTAAAACCTTCCCTGTAGTTATGGTCTTCTTCAGTTCAAGTTCTATACGCTGCATTTGAACAAACTGGTGTAATGCAGAAACTGGATTCAAACCACTATGTTTATACTTCATGAGTGTTTGATTGTCACTGCTGTCCTCCTCAACGGTCTTGGTATGCAGAGACTTAACGCTCGCCAAAAAACCTCCCATGCCACTCTCCACATGAATACTGCAAGAAGCAGGGGGTGTCTTCCCCACCTCTTCATTGCCAAGTTGCTGCTGACTGTCCTCAAATTGTTCGTCCTTGCTGTATAGTGGCGCTGAGCCCAGACCACATAGTAGATCTCTGGCTGAGGGAACCGGATGGGACAGTGGCGGGTTGAGGATAGGTGAGGGCCGCTGACCCAATCCCGGGCCCCTGCCAACTAAGGGTTGTGTCTGAGTTCCACCGACTCTTGGCTGGGGTTTTTCAGATGTCATCTGGAGGGAATGATGACCTAGTCAACCAATCAAGAACCATTGGGTTGCAGAACAACACACGGCCGTAGATGACACGGCAGTTCTGGCCTCACCGAGTGACCCCTGCTGTGACGTCCCCTTGCTGTGCTATGACCTGTGCCTGTTCCAGGAATGTTTGTGCCACTGCCACTCGCATGTGAAGAGCCTGCCACCTCTCTGTCTGACATACTGTTTAAAATTGTAAAATGTACAATGTTTAAGGAAGATATCTGTATATGATAAATACACACCCTGTATTGACTCCAAATGAACCCACTAACAAGCTTGGGTAACCCTTGGATATAAATTGCGCGCCACAAAAGGCCAGGAAAAATGTACTTGTATATGCCGTTTAAAAACACTGTGTATTTTACTAAATATAAAAGCACAAACGGGCTTAATTAACCTTCGGATATGAATTATGCTACAGCCAAAATTTCTTCTTTGGCGTTGAAAAACAAAGTTTCTTTAACTGACTACAAATGCAGAAAAATACTTAGTTTTAAACCCCTTTGGATGTAAATTGCGCAAAAGAAATGTGCTGCCAAAAATTAAGTGGTATTTGGATTGTAAAAATGCTGTTTCTTTATCTGAATACAACAGCAACAGGCTTAGATAACCCTTGGATATTCAATGTGTTCATGAACTGTGCAGATAGCATTAAAATGTAAATGCAGCTGAATTGGAATCACACTGGACTTCAATTCCAATACCCCACAAAATCAAAATTAGAACGTAAGAGAAGCAGTCTCTGAGACAAGCTGTGACACCCCCCCCCAAAAAAAATCGCTGTATAAAAGTTAGTTCTTTAGTATGAGATATCATGAGCAGCAGCTTCCCTACACAGCACAGTGAAAGCAGTGTGAACTGCCAGCGTCGCGCCCGGACTTATATAGTGCGGTGACATCACAGAATCCCGCCGGTCTATGATTGGCTTCATCTCTGCACATGTCATTTAGGCTACGCTTTTTTTCCTCCCAGACTTCTTTGCCCCATGTACCGCCATGTGCTCGCAGCCATTTTATCAATTAAAAACACGCTTCGTTCTCGCGAATCACCCCAAACTTCGACTTCGTTCAGAATCGAAGTTTTCCTGAAACTCTAAACGAATTCCATTTCGTTAGAATTAATTCGCCCATCTCTAATTATCACCTCGGGCGCCACATCTCTAACATAAATCTGGCATTGAAGGAATATGTCTGTGTAACAGTGATGGTGTATGATACCAGAGCATTAAAATTTTGTACTGATTCTCTTTATAATTATTATATAGGGATATCTGGACGGATCTCTTTCAAATCAATTTCCAATCTCCCATAGAAATCTACCTACCTAAATGTCGTTCCCATTTTGTCATGTAGGAGTGTATGATTGGTATGGTTCGTGTATGGTTCATCTGGAAATGGGTTTAGCAGCAGTGCATAGATGTCATAAATCAATCGTCTGGTCGAGGTGTATAATTTACAGATTAACTCAAACTGTGATGGTAACAAAACTTTCAGAGATTTTAGAGTGTGTTGCAGGTAATGTGAGATTTGTAGGTAGGAGTAGTGACAACTCTCCAGGATCTGGAAGTCAGATTTTATAATTTCAAATGGAAGTCTTTGTTTGGTGTTAAGATCAACTATATCCACAAACCTAAATAATTTATGGTCAAACCAAGGTTTCCATGTTGTATTCCCCATCAGGCATTATGTTAAATAGAAATGACGTCATTGCTGAAGAGGGAGAGGAGAGGTCAAATTTTCTTGCAGAATTTTTCCATACTGTCCTAGTCAATTTTATTTAGCCTAATAATGGAAAGTCAATTTGGACATGGGATGTAGCCCAGAGTAGAGAATTTGAATGGGAAGGGGCTAACCACAATTTCTCTATTTTGGTCCATTTTGAGGTAACCAGTAAAGAGGACCACGCTGGTATTTACCGGAGTTGCGATGCACAATAATATTTGATGATATCTGATATCGCAAGTCCCCCTTCACTTCTACCTATTAATATGACACTTATTTTATACTTTGTCTTTTATTATACCAAATTTAAAAAGTTGCTTGAATTGCTTTTAAATCTTTCAATGGTATCGGGATTGACAGAGCTTCAAATAAGTAGAGTAGTTTTGGTAGTAAGCTCTTTTTAATTGCTGAAACTCTGCCAAACAAGGATAATGGCAGAGGCATCCATCTTTGTAAGGCATTTCTAATTTTGCTATATTTTTTAGGGAAGTTATTGCTGTATAATGTCGAGAAAGAGAGAGTCAGGTTCACCCCTTGATATTTTCAGTGTTAAGTTAAGTTAAATATTTAAGCTAAGTTATATTAAATAAAATATTTTAAGAGTGCGTTCTCCAATTACAGTGGAGCGTTTGCGCTGTGTGTCTGCATGTTTCCTCGCGTACTGGGAACTGGAGATTTTTTACTAATGTGGCTGCATGAGGAACGTTCAACTAGAGTTGGAGTTACCGGCCACTATGGACTAATGACATCTAATTGTAACTAACAAATGTATACTTAGCAAGTTTTGTATCAGAGACTTCTTAAATAAATGAAACTATGTGGTTAAATACCCACCTGCTATCTACTGAATACGTGTTCTGAAGGGAGTTGAAAGGATCTCCTATCTGCGGCTGGATTGTGGCTCGGTTCACAACATTATTACTACCAATAGATATTTATATAAATTCTGGAGGGATGGGCCAACATACCAGCAACAGTGTGTGCCAACCTTGTGAAGACTTACAGAAAACATTTGACCTCTGTCATTGCCAACAAAGGATATATAACAAAATATTGAGATGAACTTTTGTTATTGACCTATTACTTATTTTCCACCATAATTTGCAAATGCAAATAAATTCTTTCCAAATCAGATATGTGATTTTCTGGATTTGTTTTCTCATTTTGTCTCTCACAGTTGAGGTCTACCTATGATGTCAATTACAAGCCTCTCTCATCTTTTTAAGTGGGAGAACTTGTACAATTGGTGGCTGGCTAAATACTTTTTCCCCACTGTATAGTGAGAGTTTGAATTCCCTGTTTTTTATGGTGACCCCTTGAATATTCGTATATCAAAGTGGACAGCAGAAGCAAAGGGTTCGACATATAATACAAACAGTAGGGGAGACAGTGGACATCCAATATGTATTAATGGGGACAAGCTATAAGGACGTTTAATACTAGCTGTGGGTACAAAGTAAAGAGAATATAATGCTTGAAGGAAGAGACCTGATATTCCAAATTTCCTCAGTGTTGCAATCATATATGACCAATTGAGACAGTCAAAGACTTTCTAATGCTGTCCCCCCCACTGACCGAACATCACAAAACCCACATGATCTTTGTGTACTAGTTGGGGTAATCATACCACTAATCTATTTGCTAATATTTTGGTAAATATCTTAAGGTCAGAGTTAAGTAATGCACTAGGCCTGTAATTAGAAACCGCCATGGGATCCTTATTTGGTTTACAGATTAAAGAGATATATGATTGTAGAACGGTGGTAGGGACTTTTGAGCCTCCTAGTATGGAATTATACAATTGTTTTTGAAAAGATGTTAATTGGGAGCTAGAAATTTAATAATGTAGATAGGTTAGACCATCCTGACCTGATGCCTTACCACAAGGTGAAGATTTAAGAGCTTCATCCAACTCCTCAGGTGTTATCGGGGAATTAAGAGAGTCCACCACTTCCGGTAAGTAACAAGATGAGAGAAATTGGCCCTTAGGTCCTTCAGGAGGCTATCAGTGAGTGAGTAAAGGTTTGAAAAATATTTTTGGGACTTCTGTCCAATTTTGTTTGGGTCGTAGATTATATGGCCTTTGGTATATTGTAACGGCTCTGGTGCGGTACGGACTCCCAGGGACGCTGCACACCGTACTTGGCTGCTGGTTGTTACCCACGCTGCGCCCAGGGCTGGGCTGCTGTTTGATCACCTGCTAGCGTACTGCTTCATCCCCAGCACAGCTGCGCGCCTCTGCATGTTCCTCCCCACTGGGGGCACGCGCACGTTGGTTCCTGCATTTAAAGGGACAGTACGCAAACCAGGAATTGTTGCTACTATGGGCAAAACGGTTTGGAGCATAGCCAGCTCACCATGTGGCGAGTTGCACAACCACTGCTGGAGCCTTGCAGCTGTAACTGTAATAGAAGAAGGAAAGCGGTAGATGGTCCAGCACACAATCCAATGTAGAGTATAATCATCCAAGGTTTTATGAAAAAAATTGCAAACATAAAATCAACAGAGTATGCGTGTGCATAAGTGATCAGCTTAGGTAGCGGTAGTTCCTGACACGTGGAGCTAGTACATGCTGACGCGTTTCGGGCTTAGAGTGCGCCCTTAGTCATAGCACTACCAAAGACATCTAAAAGTATACTTATATATAAAAAAAGGACTTGTTACACATTAATTGAAGATGTAACTTACCTGTAATCACGTAGAGGGGTACGACAACGCCGCGAGCTTGTCCGACGTGTAACCATGGAGTATCGTCGTCCCGGAAACCCCGAGATAAACCGAAGTAGTTCCGAAACCATGCGCTGGTTAACATACAATGAGTCGCTGCCCCTGGTAGGGAAACTCCGCCGCGCATGCGCTCCAAATCTAGTGCGATACAGGCTTAAATTAAACCAAAAGAAGATACTTGGTAAAAGAGCAGAAGAGCAAAAGAGTACAGATTTAAGAGGTTATTGTGTATATAACATATAATATTACTATCTAGCTCAATAGTAACATAATGATTTCCTTCTAATATTGAGACCTTGTGGTGAGGTTGTATTTAAAACAATAATCCCCCACTAGGTGTGCTTCCTCTAGTTACGGTTATTTTCACACAATGTCACCCCTCTAATTGGTTCTTACTCTTTCTATTGCTCCTACTTTTTACATGCTAACCCCCCCCCAATCTGAGTTATTGTTTTTGTATAAAATGCCTTGTTAGGCCAAGATATGTTCCTCTCCGATAAATTTGTAACTTCATTACATGTTACTAAATAATTGGTCTTAAGATTTCTGGTGTGCTACCAATATATTGGAGATTGAATTTCTGTACACCAAGCTAAATAGACAACATTTTGGGTATTGCAATTAATAAATTGTCTAATAGGAAATTTTTGGGCACATGACTTCAAACTCCTTGCCGGGGCTCATAAAGGAACACGTACGACACTGCCTTAATCCACACTTGAAAAACCCATTACAGTTAATCCAAGTAGAGCATTTTTTTGTGGGAACACAAATGTATTGGATGTGAGTAAGCTACCCAGGGTTTTGCTCGTCGAGGTTACAAAGTTTACAACCCTGTTGACGTATATCATCCAACACACCTCTACAAGCTCACCTATATTGAATTGGAAGGTATTTTTGGCCAATATTGTTAATCCTATTAACCTGGGGTTTAGTGTGGTCTTTATTTTAGTAATGGGTTTATTATTTTTTAATTGTCGTTTGTTTTTTTGTGTAAATAAATCTATCTTTATGTTGGATTAGATCTACCGCAACTTTGTAGTAATGTTTTGGGATAACCCCTACTGCTCACAATCTGGTGCATATTTTTTTGTGACTCCAACTCATAACCTTTCTGAGAGCTACAGTTACGTATAGCTCGTATTAATTCTCCTGTAGGGATTTGATTTTTTGGTGGATTTAGTGTGTCTGATAGCTGTCAAAGTGCAATATTGTATTTCCTGCTCTACTTTTTTTATAGGTTTTTGTTGGGAAAAAATAAAATGGGGGGGGGGGAAATATTTTTTTTTTTTTTTTTTTTTTGGGTGGAAATAAAATTGGGGTATACCCATTAGATGAAAGTCCAGAAAATCCACTGAACAGCATTCTGTGAATGGGTGAATTTGAAATTGAATGGGTTATTGTTAATTATATGGTGAGGGGATGTATCTGCTGTACCCTCCTTTGTGGCCTACATCAACAATAACCCATTCAATTTCAAATTTACTTCCGGGACGCGATCTCCATGGTAAACGTCGGACAACTCGCGGTAGTGTGCGTACCCCTCTATGTGATAACAGGTAATTTACATCTTCAATTAATGTGTAACAAGTCCTTTTTTTATATATAAGTATACTTTTAGATGTCTTTGTAGTGTATGGTCTAAGGCGCACTCTAAGCCGAAACGCGGTCAGCATTGTACTTGCTCCCAATGTCGGGGAATTTACCCCGCATACCTATATGATCACTTATGGCACATGCATACTCTGTTGATTTTATGTTTGCCAATATTTCAATAAAACATTGGATGATTTTAAATCAAATCTTTGGATGCGTTGCCTGAACCATCTACAGCTTTCTTCTGTTATTACGTTACTGCTGCAAGGCTCCAGCAGTGGTCTGTGCACTCTGCACAATGGCGGGGTGGAGCTGTGAGGGGGGGGGATGAGGGGGGGGGGGGTGGGCTATGCTCAACGTCTGTCAGTGAGTACCTTCAGCCTATATTTAAATAGCCGTGCACCTCCTTGTATACATGTGCTTGATTCTATTGAGCGTCAATAAGCATAAAGTGATCTAAACAGCATATATTTTTGTGGTAGCGGTGGGTTGCCCAGTATCCGACACTATGCTACATAATCGAAGTATAAGACAAGATAAAGTAGCTCAAGTATTTGATGTCGGTACAGAAAGAAAATCAAAGAATGTGGGCGTTCATCACCAAAGATTAAGATGTTGGAAAAGCTGTCATTAAGGAATCTCGTATCTTGGTGGGACCTTCAAACATTAAAACACTATACTGGAAAAGAATATGATATCACGGGGCTTGAGGCTCAAAAAGATTCCAACTACGATCCATAGTGAGCAGTTTGTTTCCGAATGGAACGATATTCTATCATCATGTTCAATTAAACTTATACAACTTATAACTAAAAATGAAGAAATTAAACTACAGGAAAATTTCCAAAGGACATAAAGGAACTGGAGACGAATATAGTGGAATTCAAGAATCGACCTGCCTATCCAGATGAAGTTCAGAAAATGAAAGATAATGTATCCAAACTTGAAAATGCAATCATGGAAATTAAGAAGTCCAAGTTTAGCAGGGACACGCAAGATTACGCATTAAATCAGGTGTATGAATGGGGAAGAAGAACCGCATATGTTGGTCAACCTAGCTCCATCTTAAAACAAAGAATGAGACACTACAGAAATAGAATTAAAAAAGTGAGTTTTGGATCTAAAGACTAAGATATATCAGAGTCCAATGCCGACACTTTAAGAGATACCTCCCGTGACCATTCATCTCAAAGTGACAATGGAGAAAGTGGCTCATACTACAAAAAAGCACATAAAAACAAAAGAAAAAAAATCGCTCAAAAAACGGGGACGCGGAGGAGGCCACAAACATCACAAAGGACTCGCATCGCATGCAAACAAGAAAGCAATGAGAAAAATAGATGTGAATCAAACCTTGTAATTCACAAACATCTCCTCGGCAACCACTAACACGACAGAAGAGCAAGAATTGCTTATCTTTGGGCCTTAAACTTTGCGGTAAAGGATAACTTTTAATTAGTCACCACCATTTGAAGACATTAAAAATTGTTTACTGTAATCTCACTATCAAAAGACCATTTTCACCAAGAATGAGGACACCCACAATGTACCATGAAGATATCCATCTTTAACCAATACCAGGGACTGAGATTCCAAGAAAGATCTCTCATTGTGACACTCAGGAAAACTGAAATGGTGAGGCAGGTCTTGGGGACCTCAACATTAACGCAATCAGACACTTTCCAAACAAAAAACAGGATTTTTATCCAGTACAAACAGAACTGAGGCATATAGATCATTTTCAGTTACTGGTGGAAAGAGAATTACGAGCACTACAAAGTTTAGCAGATAGGGGAAAATTTGTCTAACCTTACGAGGTGTAAACACAAAAAACATATTTTAAATGTCTAAAATCTGCAGACAACATCGAAATTAGAATGGCAGACAAGGGGGGCATAGCTGTTATCATGGACAAAGCAAAATATCATGCGGCGATGCTCAATCGATTATCAGATACAGTCACGTACAAGCAATTACCTAGTGATCAATCAATAAAATTGAATGCTAAGGTATTTAATTTGGTAGAGGAAGGACTTCAACTAGGTACCTTAAATCAAAAACAGGCTGAGTATATCATTAATAAGTTTAAAGTAATACCAGTAATGTATGGTGTCCCTAAGATTCACAAAAATCTTCTGGATCCCCCCATGAGACTGATAGTGTCCGGTATAAATTCTATCACAGAAAGGTTATGCCAATGGGTAGACTTCCTCCTGCAACCCCTGGCCGGACGTGTTCCAGGGTTTCTACAAGACATGCGTGATGTCTTGTTAACTGTACGAGATTTTTTCTGGACAGACAAGTTCAGTTGGATTACCTGCGACGTGGAGTCACTGTACACCAGTATTCCTCATAGAGTAGCAATTACAGCACTTCAGCACCATCTATTCAAGTACAGTGGCTACACGTCGGACCTCCAACTGTACATTGTGGATGTGGTCGAATTTGATGGCTCACAACTATTTTATGTTCGACCACAAATCTATCTGCAACTTACAGGGGTCTCAATGGGGGCCAAATATTCCCCATCATTAGCAAATCTTACGATGTTGTGGTTGGAGGAGCAATACATATTTTCTATATACAATCCTTTCTTGGGGCAGCTGGAGTGGTACGGCAGATATATAGATTGACTCCATCCTCATTATATGGGAGGGGATGTATCTGCCGTACCTCCTTTGTGGCCTACATCCCATATTACCCATTTCAATTTCAAATTTATTAATTCACGGAAATGCGTGTTACAGTGGCTTTTCTGGGGGACTTACATCTTAAGGGGTATCCCAATCAAATCTTTTCCAACAAAAACCTATAGAAAGAGTAGAGCTGGAGAAATACAATATTGCACTTTTGACAGCTATCACACTAAATCATCAAAAAATCTATCCCTAACTGGAGAATTAATATGAGCATAAACGTAACTGTAGCTCTCTGAAAAGATTTTGAGTTTGCGGTCCAAAAACAAATATGCACAAGATTGAGCAGTAGGGGGTATCCAAAAATTACTACCAAAAGTGCGGTAGTTAAATCCACTTAAAGGATTGATGAGATTTATTTACACAAAAAAACGTCATATTAAAAAAATTTTTATACCCATACTAATATTAGACCACACTAAACAGTTTAATAGGATTAAAAATATTGTCCAAAATACCTTCCAATTCTATATGAGGACAATGGGCCTGATTTATCAAAACTGTCTAACAGTAAGAATGTCTTAGTTGCCCTTAGCAAACCAATCAGGCTCTAGCTTTATTTTTTTAAAACAGCTGTGGAGATATGAAAGCTAAGCCCTGATTGGTTCTTTAGTTGCTATGGGCAGATAAGGACATTCTTGACTGTTAGACAGTTTTATAAATATGGCCCAATGTGTTGGGAATGTATTACTGTCAAAGGGTTGTAAAATTGTAACCTCGACGGCCCAAAACCCTGGGTAGTTTCTCCAATCCAACTACATTGTGTTTTCCCACTAAAAATGCTCTTAATTGGCTTAACTGTAAAGGGTTTTTCAAGTGTGGTTTTAAGGGCGAGTGTACCAAGTACGTGTTCCTTTGTGAAGCCACGGCAAGGGAGTTTGTAAATATGTAGGATGCACAAAAATTTACGATTAGACAATTTATTAATTGCAAATACCCAAAATGTTGTCTATTTAGATTGGTGTACAGGGAATTGCAATATCCAATTTATTGTAGCACCACCAGAAAACTTAAGACCAGATTTTTAGAACATGTGAATGAAGTTACAAATTTATCGGAGAGGAACATATCTGGCCTTACAAGGCATTTTATACAAAAACATATAACTCGATTGTAGCTAGTTAAAATTTTAAGAGCAATTGAAAGGTTAGCAGACAATTAGATGGGGAGGTGACATTGTGCGACAAATTTACTTTAAAAGAGAAGCACACTGGATTATTGTTTTTAAATACAAACTTTCCACAAGGTCTCAATCTTAGAAGGGAATCTCTTATGTTACTATTGAGTAGACTAGTAATTTTATTTGTTATATCACAATAATAACCTCTTTAAATCTGTACTCTTTTGCTCTTATGCACTCTTTTACCAAGTTTATGTATTTGGTGTTTTATTGCCTGTCGTTTCTCTAGATGGTTGGTGCCTACGACGCGCGGACGGTGTTCCCTCATTCCAGGTGCGACTCTATGTTAGTTATACGCGCATGGTCCAGAATACGTTCTCGGGCTTACGGGGACCGATTCCATGGTACTCGCGACAAAACTCGCAGCAGTGCGCACGCTCCCACCTCTACGTGATAACAGGTAATTTACATCTTCAATTAATGTGTAACAAGTCCTTTTTTTATATATAACTATACTTTTAGATGTCTTTGGTAGTGCTATGACTAATGGCGCATTCTAAGTCCGAAACGCGTCAGCATGTACTAGCTCCACATGTTGGGACTACCGCTACCTATGCTGATCACTTATGCACATGCATACTCTGTTGATTTTATGTTTGCAATTTTTCAATAAACCTTGGATGATTTTACTCTACATTGGATTGTGCTGGACCATCTACCGCTTTCTTCTGCAATTGTGCTCCTATCCAATCTAAATCTTGCAGGAGCTTTTTAAGGATGCCGTTTCCTGCTCTCTGCGCCCAGTTATTGGTGTCCTTTCCTTGAGTTGGGTCATACGGATCACTCATCTTCTCTGCATCCGTTTATCTACCTGACTGACATCCATCAGTTGTCTTCGTTCCTGCCGTGTCTGCTAGTCCTCCTGTGTTGCCACTCTGCAATCTGACCTGTTCTTTGCCTACTACTTTGGCTGTTACCGCCGGGACCTACGTCGAGGGTAGCGACCTGGAGGTTTCCCTGCAGCTAAGTCCTTCCCACTTTGCGGCGGGTGCCGGTGAAGACAGGGGCCCCTTAGACTCCACACCTCGGCGTAGGCTATGCCAACTCCACGAGGTGACCAGTGGATCCACCTCCCGCTCGCTGAGCGTCTGTGACATATATTTCAGGGCATGTGGTGTGCGACGGTCCTGGTCATCCCTAAGCTGCTTAGCCAGCAACGAATTTGCCATATTCCCTCTTTCATAGTATTTCTGCCTGGAGTGGAGCAGAAAACTTTTTGTTCTGACCATTGTTAGGTCTTTAATTTTTGTGCATATATCCACAATCTTACTGAGTTTAGCTTTTGGATGGTCGAGCAGCTAGGGAAGATTCTAGGGATTCTAATTGGGATTCTAAACGCTCTCTTCTCAGATGTAAATCAGATATAATATTTATTTAATTTGTGATCCTATTGCTATACACCATCCCCAACTCACTGCCTTGTGTGCTTCCCAAAGTGTAATGGGGGAGAAGACTGTGCCTTAATTAGTAGCAAAATAGGACGGCTTGCATGTTTTTTGGCATTTAAAGGCAAATTTAATCGTGCATTAAATTAGTGTAGAATGCGCCTGAATTTATGAACCCCGTCTATTGCAGGTCATAAATCAGGCACATTCTAGCACAAAAACACTTCTGGCTCAGGTAAACCACTGTTCATACATGTGGTCCATAATCTGTAAAATGTTGCTTTAATTCCTCCCTTATCTGAGTATTTTTTATTAAACTCTCAATTAAGTACCAATGGCAGTTACGAATTGGGGTATTATGTAATTTGAGAGATAGTGTTAGAGGAGCATGGTCGGACCATGTGATAGTGTTAATTTCTGCTGATATCATATGCCTTAAAGCCAGTATATTACCCCCAAAAAATAGTCGATACTTGAATGGGAGTTGTGGGGTGGTGAGAAAAAAGTATATGATTTTTCTTGTGAGTGTTGTATTCTTCACAAATTAAATAGGGCGTGTTGTCTGTTCCGTTTTTTAAATTCCCTAGAAATTCGAGCCTTGGTGGGATCAATAGGTTTAGCTCTAAAATGGAGCCTGTCAGCTGATTCTCAGAAGGCTATGTTAAAGTTGCCTCCAATCAAGAGTTTAGAGGATAAAAAACGTTGCAATTTAGCAAGAACTTTTTTTAGAAAGCATAATTGGGCCTGGTTAGGCATATAGACGTTACACAGGATGTAATGGGCACACAAGTACGTACCCTTCAAAATAATATAAAGACCATTGTCATCTACTATAGATTGTTGAACTTGAAAGGGGCATGTGCGAGACAATAACATGGCTACCCCTGCCTTTTTATTATTTTGGAAGAATACAAAATGGATGGGTATAAATTCTTAACAAATGAGAAGTTCCCATATTTATTGAAATGAGTCTCCTGTAGGAAGACCATCTCTGCCTCTAATTATTTCAGCTCTGTCATTTAAAGTTAGAGTTGAGACCTTTAACGATTATAGTTACTAGTTTAGCCATCATAGAATAACCAAAATGTGCAGAATATTGCTAATATCTCTCTCCAAAAAGTTTGGCCTAGAAACATGACACAGTAGGGTGAGTTAAGACAAGACAACAATGAAATAGTAAAAGACATTTGTGTGAAAAACTACCAAATTTAGCAAATAAACCTCAAACGGTTAATACCAGAGCAATAGTCTCTGGAGTAAGGGAAACTATATATTGACTATCTAAGAAATAATGAGAAAGCAAAAAAAAGCAGAGACCTCCTTAGAAAAAGAAAAGGAAGTATTTCAGCTAAAGCAATGCTTAGTGGGGGAGAAAAGTGTCAAGCACTTCAAGAAGGCTCTACATAACCTCCATTAGCGAAAGAATTATTCTGGAGGTTGTATGGGGGAGTGAAAAAAAAGCAACATATAGGGTATCATGTCAGAAAAGAGGCACGCAACCCCACTGACACAATTTGCACCAGAAAACCATTGCAGCCCTACTTTATGTATGTACAAACAGTCGTACACCGAACCTAGGTGCAATCTGCATTATGCACGACACATTTGAATGCATCCAGGTCGGTTAACTATGCGGCTAAAATATTCCATGTGCCACGTCGTATGCCTGAGATATGCCACGCCACACCATGCAAGACATACCACACTCCAGACTCACACCAGGCCCTCACCCTCGGGAGCACTGATGCACCTCACACCGTCATAAAGCCGGCTCCTCTCTAACAGGTGGCCTGTAATCCCTCACCTGACCACCAGCACCTCACTATTGTAATTCAATGGAAACTGCATTATTTGTTATAAGTGATTGCATATAATGTGAAAGCTGGTCTGTTTAAACAAAAGGTCAGTAAAGAAATATGGCATTGCTTATCTTAACGAGCAATATAATATGAAAGGCACTTTAAGCGTTTTAAACATGTACTCAAGTCTTTGGTGATGTTGGGGCTGGTGAAGCTCTTATTTTATCTCTTGAAGACTGTCTCCTGTGGCCATTAGAAATCGATTGCCACACTGCTGGGGAGGAGGTGAAGGAAGCTTTATCTCCCCGTCTTGGATTTCCGGAGGAATAATGTCCAGTTGAGAACAAAAGTGTTGAACAACAGCATGGGATTTCAACGTTGCAGATTCACCATCTTTATTTGCAATTAACATGAAGGGAAAACCCCACTTGTAAAGTATCGTGTGCCATTTAAGTTCCTCCAACAGGGGTCTGAGGCATCTCCTTTTGTACAGAGTCATCCAGGAGAGATCTGGAAAGAGTTGTATTGGTACTCCTTCATATTCAACTACTTTCAGGTTTCTAGCGTCATAGCGTCAGGTTTCTAGTCGCGTCATTGGCCTCCTCTAAATCATTTACTCGGTCCGATATTATCTTAAGGTCAGAGCGCACCACTGCTGTTTCCATCTTGCAGGTCTTTTTACGTTCAGCCACTAGTATCTTAAAATCATTTTTAGTTGTCAGGTGAATTAAACAGGTTTTCCAATCTGGGGCCTGGGATGCTGCCATTTTTTCCATATTTTCTCCTAATAGTGATTCAAACTGATTCCATTGATGTTCTGGAGAATTTTTGGAGAGTAAAAGTGAAGATGACTCCATTGCTTCTTCCATGGGAGTGGACCAAGATCTCAGTTCGACTCCCAAGGAACTTTTTGATTGTTTTGTTTTTTTTGGAGTTCTATGTGATTTAGGCGACATTTAAAATTTCACAACTATTAGAGAAGGAGAGCCCAGTAAATTATTAGCCTGTGAGGCTGGCAAATGCTGTGAAACTAGGCTGCTGGGGTTAGTACCAGTGCAGGAACAGGTGTTAGATGTTGATGGTGAGATTGCTTCAGATATAGGGCAGTCAGTTTCCTGACACAGGGAAGTCAGTGGATGAGGGGTTAAAGCTCTTTCAGTAAAGTTATCAGGGTCTTGAGAAGCCTGTGATGGAAGGCTTTAGCATTTCAAGGTATTGGGTTGCCTTAGAAAGCTTGTACTGTGTTTATCACAATGCTCAGTGTCTGTTCTCTGTTTGCTTTGGAGCTTGTGCAATTGTACTCTTTGACTTAGACAGGGTAGAATTAGACAGTGAGTGTGTGACTCAATATGGCTGCCTCAACCTCGAAGTTCCCTGTAATGGCTGATGTTTGCGCTTTACAAGCAACAGAGCTGTACTACTGATAATATGTAATATGCAGATCCTTTATTTTGTACCTCTACTGCTGAGAGTTTTATTCCTATGGACGTTTGTGGAGAGCTGTCTCTATATCCCCCCTCTGCACCCTGGGACAGAAGATCACTCTCTAGTCCCCTCTACTTACACTGTACTCACTGCATTGCCAGTGAGATATCACTGGGATCGATTGCGGTGTCTGCCTCTCTGGTGCGATTCACCTCTCTCTGCACCTCTCCCTGTACTGCCATACGGTCACAAACTCTGCAGCTGCAGAATAGCAGGTAGAGGCTGCACTGTGCGCAAGAGAGTGTTTGCGCCCACAGTTGTAGCCATAAGCTCCGGTAACGGGTGAGTACCCGGTGCTTAAGGTAGCTCTTCAGCCTCTTTGTTCCAGGTTTCACGAGCTGGAGCTCCCTGAAGGTGAAGAGGTCCCACAGAGAAGTTTTACTATGTGGCCATTTTCTTCAATTCTCAGCCATGCCCCGATAATGTGGTCACTTTTAATAGCTACTCTTTAAGTGTCCGTAGATAATTTTGTGACTGTAATTTGTCTGAAAACCTCAAATTGTTTTCATTCCAAGTAGTGCCAATTACCACTGAAAATGCATGTAAGTAGTTATACCAATGGCTAGTACTTGATGTCATGCAGTTTTGCTTCATATAAATGAAGCTAGTTCCTATTATTTTTATATAATAAAATTCTTCTAGTATTTAGTGTTTTTCCATGCTGGGTCATGATTATTATCTTTAGTTTTTTCTTGTTATTTATTTTTTCACGCATATTATTAGAATAATATATTGTACATTAATGCTTTTCACCTTCAGATTTACAATGACACATTTGTTTTGTGTTTTTGTTTAGATGATGTAATCATCTTATAAGGTAAATGTGTAACTAAAGCTTATGACCTTGGCCTAATATCCATCTGTTTAAAAGGCAATGTGCCCAATGACAATTTGGTCAATCTATTGCAATGGGTGCTGATGCCAGGTGACAAGGGTTTTAGTTATTGGAAGTCTGCATACTTTTACAAAAGACATCTGTTCAGCAGGAAGTTTTTAGCTTAAGCCAAATCGGAAACCAAATGCTCAATCTTTCTTTTGTTGTATAGTTTATGTATTGTGAAAATCTGAAATATAAAAAAAAAATAACAATTTAAAAATATTGATTGAAAAACCATCAATTAATATCATATATTTTGTGTGGCATGATTTGTTTCTATGGCTTTTAAATAGAGATGGCAGATATAAAGAATATTAAGCCAGAATACTGTGATAAATTATTCTAAAAATGTAGAAATTACTTTAAATGTATTATTTTGTATAATGGCAAACATTTTAGTGGCCTACTATGCATTTATTTTAGTAACTTTATTATGATTAATTAGTCAAGCAAAGAATACACAATGTATAATACAAACTATTTATAACAATATTCAATGTAATACATGGGTTAAACGTATTCAAATATTGTAATTGTTGTAGGGAAACACAGCAGTAAATGTTTAATTTCCTTGTAGCAAGTCATGGTGAGGGGAGAGGGGGGGGGGAGAGAGAGAGTGAGAGAGAGAGAATTTTTGAAAATACATCTGAAAAGCAGTCTTTGAATAGTATTATAGAAACTTCTTTAAATTTTCTATTTGACTTGTTTAAATACATCCTATAAAGTTAAAGTGTAAGACATTAATTTCTCCTTTGCCTAAATTTTATGATTCTGCATGCTGCCCATTCAAAACCCCTATGACTCTAAGGATTTCCAATTTACTAACCTAAAATGTTTCAGATTAAATGGTAATATCAGATCACTGATATCACTGAAGTAAATTTAAGATTTGGAAATATTACATTGTAAGGCTAGCCTATGCATGCAGTTATTGGTGTCAATATTTTTTTTTTCCAAAGTCTTTAAAAGACTTTAAGACAGAATAACCTTTTTAACCGTTTGGAGAAAATTTTCACACATTTATGGCATTTACCGCCCAGCGCTTTAAAGCAATTGGGTTCAGCGTGCATTATTTTTGTAGGGTACCTTTTAACGCTCAGAATGAGAGATAACACAGATCCTAGATATATATCCACTCATGTGTCAAGAGGTGTCATGGTCAATAGAGACATAGTGGTCAGACAAAAAGGGATGGACAATTTGGGGTGGGGATGGGAATTTCCGACGCTGGTGCCAATTAAGGCTCTCACTTTTGTACTTTTTTTCTCCTGTTAGGCTCGCCAAAGCATAATATACTGCATTATAGAAGTGTTATTGTTGCGACCGGCGCCCGCGACTCCTCTGCGGGGGCCCCCCCGCAGCTCTGCCCGGTCCCCGGAGAGTGCCGCCGGCCCCGGGGGGGGGCGGTGGGGGCACCGCCCCGGCGCGTCATTACTTCCCCGGCCACCTCCCGTGTCCCGCATCTCCTGCTGTCCGGTGCGCGCGTCCCCGTGATCAAGGGCGCGCGAGCCGGCTCTGTGGGTTTTTAAGGGGCAGTGCGCCGGGAATTTTGGGGAAAAGCCGGGACTGCCTCTATTTCACCCGGGCGCTTCCCGGGCCCCTCCCTGCCGGACTTTAGTTCCTTGCCTATCGAGAAAGCGTTCCCCATTGTCTCTCAAAACTACCGGGTTTTCCGTACCCTCGCTTCCCTCTCTTACCACGAAACCTGCCGCCGCCCCACCGCCTGCCCGCCACGACCACGAACCTAGCGCCTGCCCCCGACCTTCCCCCTACCCCGACTACGAGCCTGCCGACGATTTTGCAACACCCATACTTCGGCTGCCACCCCCAAGCAAGCACGTCAGGGGTAAACGACATGGAGACTCCCGCCCCAGCAAGTCCATCCCCTTTGCGGGGGTCGGTGAAAAACCGGGACCTACTTAGATGCCGTTCCCTGGCGTGGCAAACACCATCGCTTGTGGTGGTCCATTGGATCCACTTCCGCGTCCGGAACCGTAACAGTAAATCCGCCATGGATCCCGCCAAGGTACCGCTGCCCATGTGGCGGACCTCTCTCGCGTGGTGACCCGACAGTCTCAGCAACTGGCCCAGCAGGGGGCAAGAGCTGGATCCAGTTGGACCGCCATGGTGGCAGCAACATCGTCACCGCCCAGCAGACAACTTCCACCTCCACCTGTGGCTGGCTCCCGCTCCGGCGATTCCACTGAGCTCCGTTTGGGACCCAAGCTCCGATTGTCGCTGCCTGCCCAAATTTGACGGTGTCCCAAGCTCTGCAGGGGTTTTCCTCACCAGTGCACCATGCACATTGAGTTAATGGGTGACCATCTGTCAGAACGTTCAAGGTGGCGTTATGTGGTCATCCTGTTGTCCGGGAAGGCCCTGGTCCTGGGCTACG
Source organism: Phyllomedusa bahiana (assembly GCA_025379985.1). Lineage (NCBI taxonomy): Eukaryota > Metazoa > Chordata > Amphibia > Anura > Hylidae > Phyllomedusa > Phyllomedusa bahiana. The sequence continues at coordinate 27,600 of JAODAL010024195.1, read as the reverse complement.
CCTCTATATACAGGAGCATCCCTGTGACTGCGGATCTGCATGCTTTCCTCGCTGAAATTGCCCGCAGTGTCTTCGAGGATCCACCGAGCATCCTTCTCGGAGACGACACTCTTGAACCTAGTCCAGGGTGAAGCTTCAGTCGGAGAGTAAGTGGCAGTACAGTTTCCAGCCCTGGCATCAGAGTTGTCCTGGAATGACGCCGCCCTGCGCACCACCTTTAAGAAAGGCCTTTCCAGCAGTTATCAAGTACTGCCCTGTGCCGCAAGATATTTAGCCATCCCTCTTTAAGCAAATTAATCCACCTGTCCACTCACATTTACGTGCGCTTCGCAGAGAGCAAGAAGAGCTCCGCCAAGATCGCGACATGGCGCGACCCCGCCGACTGCCACGCCTGGCTTCCGTGTTCCAGAGGCCTCCACTGCCGCTTCCTCAACCATCTGATGAGGAACCCATGCGGTGATCTAAGTCCACATTTCTGAGCAGGAATTATCCACTCGGGCGCGCACAGAAGCTATGTCTGTACTGCGCCAGTCCGGATCATTTTCGGAGGAGTCTGTCTGTTTTGCCCCCAACATCCGGGAAACCGCTCGCACCTAGCTATGTTTGGGGAGGCATCCCTAGGTGAGATACTCTTCCTCCCATGCCCTTGACTATGCCGGTGGGAACAGGACCGACTCGGGTCCTTGTATTCCCAGGCTCCTGCGTTCCTGGACTCCGTGTTTCCGCCGTGAAACTTTATCCACGCCGCCCTTGTATGCCCGTTACCAGCTTCCTGTGGGTTAGTCGGAGAAGCAGTTTGGTGTATAATCCTCCCGTCGACAGGGGAGCTGCTTGGAGACGCTCATTCTTACAGGACCAAGCCGGTGACCCTCCACGGGGCGCCCTGCAATAAGGAGAAGATCTCCACTCTACTACTGTCCTCGGTCGTTCCTCCTGCGTTCCTGTTTTGGGGCTCCCTGGCTGCAGCACCATGCCCCTTACGCTAAATTGGATTGACAGGCGAGGTCGTGCGCTGGGGACCTGATTGCTGTACCTTGTCTGGTTGCACCTCGCCGTGCGCTCCGTTCCATCCCAACCGTCCTCCAGGCCTCTGTCAGGATTGCCTATCGTAATACCGGATTCACGCGGACGTCTTCTCGGAAAAGCAGGCCGAGATCCTTTCCGCCTCTTCGCCCCTATTACTGCCCTATGATCTACTGCCGGGAGCCAGTCCTCCTAGGGGCAGGTTTAACCCACTGTCGTACCGGAGACCCAGGTCATGTCGACCTACATTCGGGAAAACCTGCAGAAGGGCCTTTTATACGCAAACCTCCTCCCCAGCGGGGGCATGAATTTTCTTCTTGCAGAAAAAAGATGGCTCTTTACGGGGCGTGTATCGACTATCGGTGCCTTAACAAAATCACAGTGAAAAACCGCTATCCCTTGCCGCTGATCACGGAACTGTTTTGACCGCTTTTCGCGGAGCAAAAATTTTTCTCCAATTTTGACCAGCGAGGGGCCTACAAACCCACCATCATTTACGAGAGGGGGATGAATGAAGACTGCTTTTAACACACGGTATGGACACTTTGAATATCTCGTCATGCCCCCCTCCCCCCCCCCCCCCTTTTTCCCCCCCGGTCTGTGTCAATTGCCCAGATCCTCCAAGAATTTGTGAACGATATATTCCGGATCTCCTTTACACGTGTGTCGTGGTCTACCTAGACGACATCTGGTGTTATCTACTGTCTCAATGTCGTAGACTAACTCAGCATCTCGCGTGTGCGACTATCCTACACTGAACCAACCTCTCTGGAGCATCTTGGTCACTGACATGTAGGTAAGTTAGCAGCCAACCAGCCGTGCGACACGCCACAAACTCACTACACTTCCAGCTCACTCTCATCTACCACTCCGCCATATCCAGCCTCCCCTTTCTGCTATTGTCATTACAGCTACTCATATCGACCCAGCAGTGTAGGGAGATACACAGCGTACTTGAGGATTCCTGCAAAGTTGTCGGCGGCCGTTGTGGTGGCCCTTGCCGGTGGCCTACGAGCTATACAACGCTTCCTGGGCTTTCTCGATCATCTACTATCTCGGGGTTATCCTGCATTATTCTACCTTTGTGCAACAGATCATTGCACTTCCAAGAAGAACTACATCACTAAGGCTTGACAGACTCCGGAACACTCAGAGGCCTACACACACAACCGAGTATATCTGTGTGCTGCATTAACTATGAGAACCTCAAGAAACAATTAACATCAAATAGACACAATGCATGGAGCGCTGAACCACGGATTCACACACATCGTGTATTCAGAACGTGCATACGTCCTCTCTATGAACGTATAGGAGGTATGTGAGTAGAGCTCACCTCGTTCCAATTCAGTGCCGCTATGCAGAGCACACTTCTACTAGCGAAGAAGAGGCAGAGCGACTTATCACTATGGTACTATGAAGTGGTGCACACATCACAACTTGGACCGTTTTCCTATTATTACAATAATTTATAAATGCGGTGAGATATGTAAAAAATTAGGAGAAAGAGCAAGTTTTGCTGGATATCAAGACTAGACCTAGAGGAGGTGGCGTTATAGTTACTGGTGGCGATAGACTACCTTAAGAAATAAAAGGTTTAGTGAAATAATGTTATTCATTAGTGACAAGATAACAGATCTATGATTCAAAGTGAGGTGATCTGGGTGAAGAAATTAGGTACTACCTGTTTTTATATTATCGTTTATAGTATTATGTTAGTAGTTGAATAAGGGATGTTTTTTTGTTTACGTTCTTAGATGTGTGTGTATCTAGCGCGAGGACACTATCTCATTACAGTATATCACAATTCACTAAGATAACAGCATTATCAAACTCATGGTGACAACACTCAGACAGCATTTAGTTACATGCTCTAATTTTATGTTTTATACAACGTTCTTGAACATCTTAGAGTTGAGTGAGTGTGAAGATACTCTATAGTATTGTAAGCTCTATTTATAGCGTGCGACGACACTTTGTGGTATAGTGAGGGTCAACATCTAAGGTTACCATGGATAGAAGAGATCTAGTACAGAGAGTCTCTAGGGTGGATTAATAGAGATAGTGTATGAGGGTGCGATATCACATATGCGCATCGATATGTGTGCCAGATGAGAAATATCTAGATGGTCTGTCACTCTCAGGGATGTTGGGTAATAAAAAAACATTCGGGTGAAACGAGCAACTTAAGAGAGACAGAGCAACTACACACCAATACTCAACACTTGTAGCACCACTATGTTATACATTATGTGCAGAATAGTGTGTGTGGGGGGGTGTAGAAGGTGGGGGCACAGGACATCACACATGATGCATAGCAGTTACAGATGGTGTGTGGTTGTGGACTGTCATGCACTTATTTATATGGTGCGTTGAGAGGTGCACAAGAGGAAGTGAGGAGGTATATGGGGCTGACACACACGTACTCTCTCGAGAGGATGTTACACACTATAGAGAGAGAGAGAGCATCTACTATTCTCAGACTTACTTGTATAATTATAGGGTCGCGAGCGAGAGACGGGGTATGGATAATGTCACAACAATGTGTTCGAACATATTGGATGATATCATAGTGGGAAGGGGGTGTTTTGTGTTTTTGTTATGTGTTGGGAAGGGTAAGGGTAAGGGTTTATAGTAAAATTATAATGGTGTAAGTAATGTTTTTGTGGAGCATCTTCTGTTAAACACAACTTTATATATGACTAAGTATTCTATGCGCGTCAGCATACACTGGACTAGCGTGACATTGACAGACTGGTTTTGTGTACGCACAACACCGGTGACATAATGTGACTCAGTAGCGCAACACAAGACAAATCAAGAACACACACAGTCAGAGATTGAGGGTCATCAGAGTGTCACACACACAGTTGCAATCTTGTTGGGAAGTTAGCTCTGAGCGTTAATATGGACAGACAGATAGTTGCTATATTTTAAGGCAAGGAGGCGACGTATTTGGTAACAGTGAATCCTGTGAGATAAATACAGTATGACACGCACAGACGACTGGTTTGGTGGCGAGGTAGTGACGACAGTGTGAGATTCATACGCGCTCACCGAGTCGTATGAGTTTTTCTTATCTGATTGTTATCGTCTTGAGGGGTATAGTGATTATATTATGGGTCTGGGTGTGTTTAGGCGGGACACAATACATCGCGAGCTTAGCGATACAGGACACTTGAGTGATGACAGGTAATAAGATATGGATACATGTCTGACAGGGGGCACACACGAGTCATCCTGTATCAACAGTCAACAAGTATTGATAGCACGTGTACTTGTTGTAGGAGTATAAGAAAGGTAGCACATTGAGACACACCACGGCACTACTACACACTTACACTTATTACTTGTGAGTCGAGTGTAAGTATTCATCTGGGGAGTTATTAGGGGGGAATCTGCCGACTTGTGATGTGCATAGATACTCTAAATATCTGGCGGACGACACAGGGATGACTCTCTATCACAGGTTCACAGAGCGCCTAGGGAGATGTACAGACTAGAGGCAGGGAGTTTTTATTGGTAGGGTGGAATGTTTTTGGGGGAGGGAGTGGGTATGAGATTGGTGGGGGGGTTGTTGGAGGTTAGGGGAAGGTTATTGTAGAAAGAATATTTTTCACAACTTCTTGAGATTGTGGTGGGGGAGAATGAATGAGGAATTAAAGTGGGAAAAGGGTATGTGGTGGATTGGGTGGGAGGATAGTGATGAAGAAAGAGAGGGAATTAATGGATGATGGGGGGAGAGGTAAGGGGGGAGTTGTGGGGGATAGGGTTAAATGGGAATGGGAGGAAATAGGAAAAAATGGGGGAATGAATGGGGGGAGAATAATGAGGAAGAGTTATAGGTAGGAAATGATATGTGGAAAGGTGAGGGGGGTAAAATAGGGGGGGAGTGGGGAAGGAGTGAATAGGATTAGAGGGGGATGGGGTTAAGAGTGGGAGATGAAAGAAGTAATAAAGTATTGTATTAGGAATTGGGGAGTGGTGATTGATGTGAAGGGGGGAGTGGGTAGTTATGTGGGGAGAGGAGAGAATGTGGTAGGGGAATGAGGAGGAGGGGGGAGGTGGGGGAAAGTGTTAGAAGGTGGATGTTGATAGGGGTAAGAAAGAATGGGTGGATGAGGGGTGGGAATGATGAAAAAAAAGAATGGAAATGGGGATAATAATGATTTGGGAAGGATGAGGTTAGTGGGGAAATTGTGTTGGGAATTGGGGTTTTATTAAAATGGATAGGATATGGGATGAAGATGGATGGTTTGGGAATTGAGTATTGTTTTGTTGTAAAGAAAATGGGGTGTAGAAGGGATTATTGGTAGGGATGAGAAAGTGTGTTAAGATGTTGTTTAAGATAGTATTTTGGGGGAAAAGGTTAGTTGGTATTGGGGTAGATGTGCAGACTTGTTTCTTACATCACTTTAGTGATGGTAAAATTGTTAACTACGGAGGGAACTCTCAGTTTCAGTGACTAGGCACATGCAGTCATACACTATCTCTAAATTGCAGGGTGAGAGTTATCAGTGAACGATTATATATGAACATGGACCGAAGTGGAGTGATTTAGACAAGTGGGACGCGGACAGAGTATGTGTAACACAGTGGTGTAATCACAGATGAGTGTGCGGTAGTCGCGACGACACATTGACACTATATGTAGTGGAGATAGAAGGGAGGACAATGGACACATTATGAGATAGGGATACAGACTAGTGGTGAGAGTGATGGGTATATATAGTTGAATGCATGACAGAGAGGGATGATAGATTGAAGACACTCTAGGTGAGGAGAGTTCTCATCTACGTTCTTCACAAGTTTGTACGTCTAGAGAGGGTGGTGAAGTAACACATCATATCTGGTTGGGAGGTCTAACGACGAAACAAGTGAGAGGAGAGTTGGGAAAAATGGGGTTTGGGGGAGGGTGGTGTTACTGTGCGAGAGACTCTGAGGGCGAATCTCGAGGGTCTATGCAGGGTATGACTGTGATGCTAAAGTAATATGGACACATAGAGTCTATGAGCGAGAAAGTGGGATTATTCTTCAGTGGTGTGAGTCAGGCAGCTCGGTATGTAGTGGGAGATCAAGGGAACTTAGGAGCGTGTGTAGAGTGTAGTCTAAGTTTTGTGCTAATGAAACATTGTGGTGTATGTCTCAGTCAGGACACACATTGGGTGGCGCTACATGAACAAGTATGTCTTGAGCAGTACAAGATGTTACAGATCAGTGTGTCGCAAGGCGTGTGAGTATACGTAGAGGAGATTTGGAGACAATTTGGGGTGTGCTCAGATGTGCGACAAGTAGTGGGGGCGTGATTAGGAGAACACATGTCGTCACTTGTTGACGTGTATAAGAGCTCTAGGGGATTTTGTCAAGAAGGTGACGGTTCAGTGGCTTCCTTAGTCACACACTCTACAGAGATCATGGTGAGCTAGAGACTGAGTGACACACACGAGGTGGGAACAGGAGCAAAAGGAGCGTGGAAGGAGGATGAAGAGTATAAGGGTGAAGTTGGAGAAGAGCGAGAAGAAGAGAGGGGGTGTGGGTTTGGGAATGGGAGAAGTGTTGGGGGGTTGGAAGGATAGGAATAGTGGGATAAGGGGGGGGGGGGAAGAGAAGAAAAAGAAAGGAAAGTAGAGGTGGGAAGGGGAAGTGAGTGTTTGAGGGAAAGTGGGAGAGGAAGGTAGTAAGGGATAATGTAAAGAGGAGGAGAAAGGAGTGGTAATAGTTAGAGGAAGAATGAAAGGTAAGAAGGAAGGGCGAAATAGTATGTTTAATGTAAGGAGGAAAGGTAAGGAGGAAGAGTAATAAAGTAGTATGAAGGAAGAGTAGTGGGGGGAAATGAGTGTAGGAGGGAGGAATAAGATTATGGATTAGGATTAGGGGTTAGTATGGGGTTTAGAGAAAAAGATGGTTGGAAATGAATAAAGGGGGAGGAGGGAGATGGGGGGTTTTAAGGGTAAGTAGGTGTGGGAAGGGAGAAAAGGGAGTGAGGTATAATGAGAGGGGGGGGGTAATGGGGTGAATATTGAAGAGAGAAGTTAAGTTATAGGTAAGAGTTTTGGTTGGGGGGTTGTTATGTTGGGGTGTGGATGTAGGGGGGTGGTGTGGGAGTGGGTATGATGGGGTGGGGGGGGGTGTGGATTGTAAGGTTGTAATGGGGTGGGGATGTGCGGCGAGGGGTGTGGATAGGGGTTCTGGGGGGGTGTGTATGTGGGGGGGGGATCAGGGTGGGGTAACTGATCTAGTGGGGGGATTGATAGGATGTTGGATTCGGTGTAGGTTATTTGTGATGTGTGTGTAATAGGGGGAGAATTGATAGTAGGTAATGTGTGGAGAGTGTTGGAGGGTTGGGTGTGTGATGGAGATGTAGGTTGTATTGGTATGGGGGGAATGGTTATGGAGAGTATTGTTGGTAAAAGTTACGATCATGGATATGCGTTTTAGAGTGGGATATGGTCTTTGAAAGTGTAGGGATATGGGATGAGGGGAGAGGGCAGAGAGGAAGTATCGAGGGAGAGAGGGGTAATCAGAACGGGCAAAGAGTTAAGGATGGATATGGAAGGGCGGAGCGAAGGTGTAGACTGGGAGGCCACAGAGAAGGATGTTGCAACTATTCTAGGCGTTGAGATGACCAAGGCGGCATGGACCAGCATTTTTGTGCTTTTGAAGTTAAGGAATGAGCCGGATACCTGGAAATTTTATCAGGTGGAGGCGGCTAGCACGAGCTGAGGGTTGGATGTGCGCGGTTCTGAAGGCCAGATTGTAGGTCAAGGCGTGTTATTCTAGCAGCGGACTTGTGGAGTTTGCTGAAGAGGTGAACCCACTGACTGTTGATAGAGAGAATCCAGTTGGAGGGATGGGAGTCTGGGGCGGTGGAAAAGATGATGAAAAATTCAGTCTTTCTCCCGTTAGCTTTCAGAGACCGTGAGGAGAAGAATGAGGAGGATATGGCAAAAGACACGACAGCGATCAGGGAGAGTAGAGAGATAATACTGGGCCGGAGATGTAAGAGTTGGTATCATCAGCATACAATGGTATTGAAAGCCATGGTGATGCTACCAAAGTTGACCCAGACCAAGAGTGTAGATAGAAAAGAGAAGTGGGCCCAGGACCAGACCCCTGGTGGACAACCTACAGAGAGCGCTCAAGGGAGATGGTGCGCTGACCGTGAAAGACGCTGAACTGTACGATCAGTTGTAGTGTAGGAGGATATCCAGAAAAGGGCCCAAGTCCGTGACTGGCCACAAGAGAGAGAGGATTTGTATGAGGATTGACATGTGGATCGCGACAGGTGTCAAACGGCCAGAGGACAGTTTCTAGGAGAAAAGCACAGAGTAAGCTGGGAGCGAGCGGCCTTGGCAAGTTTGCTAGGTCGTTGGTGACTTTGGATAGGGCGGTTTCTGTAGAGTGTATGGGTTCGGAACCACAGATTGCATTGGGTCAAGGAGAAGAGTTGCGGTGATAGATAAGTGAGAAAATTGAAGATAGACATGCTGGTTCGAAATAAAAGCGGGACACACACACAAAAGAAAGAAGGGGAAGAAAGAGGCGGGGTGTAAGGGGAATGCGAAGAGTTTATTGAGCATGAATGGAAGCAGTGAGATGGAGGGCGATAGTTGACCAGACAAGAGGGGCTCAAGAGATGGTTTCTAAGGATGGTGTCGCTGGCCGCATGTTGTTTAAAGGGGGGGAAAGGAAGATGCCACACACTTAATGATAGGTTGAAGATCTGGGCGAGGCTGGGATGAGGAACACGCCCTAAGTCAGGGATGAGGTGGATGGCAGTGGGTCAAGATTAAGGTAGTGAGGTTGATTTGGACAGTAGATGGAGAAGCTTATCATGAGTGTACAGCGTAGAGAAGGAATAGGGTGAAATAGTTTTGAATTGGTCAGAGGTGGGATGGTGGGGGACACTGCAGGAATAAAGATAGAGGAGTGGGACAGCAGGTGAAGCATGTCTGGCGACGGATTGGATCTTATGTAGAAGTGAGTGGCGAAGTCATCTGGCTTAGAGGCAGATATGGGGAGGGGGTGCTAGTAGGACCGAGGAGACATTGAAGCGTTATAACTGTTTGTCCTGGGGTTGTGAGACAGGGGATGGATATGAGAGGTGTTCGAAGTAATCCTGTTTGGCAGTGTGAGTGCAGACATTTAAATGTATGCACGTGATTTGGCGTTTGTATACAAGGTGAAGGGTCAGAAGTGGAATCTAGTTTTCATCCAGTGGCGTCACAATTCTGGAACACTCGCCTCAGCTTTTGGTGGTCGTCTTGTGCCAGGGTTTGCGTCTGCGTTGATTTTTGCGTAGTGTCTGTTGTGTGTGAGAGGGGCGACCACGTCAAAGGGGAGGTGATTGTGGGTTGTGAAAGTGGGGGCTGCGTCTGGGTCAGAAATGGGGGAAAGGGGTAAGAGGGAGAAAGAATTCAAGAGATGTGATTTTTTAAGGTTTTGTGGGTTTCTACGGGGGAGTAATAGTTTTGGGGCAGGGGGGCAGGGGGGTGGTTTTGGGGGAGAATGAGCAGATTGGGGTCAAGATGGGTAAAGGAGAGATTGAGGTGTTAGATAGAGGAAAAGGGGGTGAAGATGAGGTCCATGTGGTCCTCTTTATGAGTGGCTCCAGAGGTCCACGGGTGAGGCCCGAAGGAAGAGGAAGTAAAGGAGTTTTTTTAGAAGTGGACGGGGGTGTTTTATTGGGATGTTGAAATTCCCATATAAAAGTGGGATGTAAATGGAAAAAAGTGAAGGAGCCAGAAAGCGAAATGGTCAAGAAAGGGGTGGCAGGGGTGGGGGCGATAAAACAACAGCCATTGGAGGTTGGGGGGGAGTAGAGCGGACGGAGTGCACCTCAAGGGGGGAAAAGGGTGAGGGAAGGGAGTGGTAAAATGGGGGCAAAGAGCAGGTATCGACATAAGAAGGGGCCCACACCTCCCAGTTTACTTCCAGAGCGGGGGGGGGGTAAAATGAAGCCCCCATAAGAGGAAACCGGGGGGAATTGTGTCAGAGGGTGTCAGCCAGGTTTCTGTTAGCCCCGGAAGGATAGGGGTTGCGGGGAGATGAAGAGGGCAGGGGGTAAAGGAAGCTTGTTGCCCACAGAACGTGATTCCCAAAAGCTCCAGACATGGGGATAGGGGGTAACGGGGGGGAGGGGAATGGACTTTATGTTTAAGGGGGTTTTGGGGGTTTTTTGCTTCTTGGCCTGTAAAGGGGAGGTGAAATAATAGTGGGGATGCGTGAGGGGGGGGGGTTGGGAGAATGTCCCCAAGCGAGGAGAAAGGGAGGTGTAGAAGGTGGTGGGGTAGAGCAAAAGGGGGGTTTTTGTAGGGTTTTTTAGGAGGTTTTTAAAGCTGGAAAAAGGTGGGGGGTAGGGTCGGGGTGGGGTGGATAGATTGGGGGGGATTGGAAGTCATTGCCCAGTGTGGGTGTGTGAGGGTAGGCAAGGAGTTTGAGGAATAGGGAGGTAGTGATGATAGTGGCATAGAAGTGCATTTTGGGGGTGGTATGACTATAAAGCAGACTACCTACTTTCACTAAGAGATATATAGTGAAAAAACTCAGAATTAGAAAAAATGAACTCTGATTTGAACATACCCATACAAATATTTGCATAGGCTGGTGTGAGCCTTGTTCCCATGGAGGTTCCGTGGGTCTGCCTGTAGATAGTGTTATATCAAGAACATTTTTATTGATTTTCCATATATAAACATAACCATACTGATATATCCACAGTTTTAAGTACAATTTACAATATTCTGTAAAGGTTGACATAAAAAAATGGGGTCTTAGGGGTAGCAAGTACAGATCTTACATATGTTATCCAAAGGCATCAAGACCCCTAAAATTGAAGAGCGACATACAGATTAATCGCTTTCCCAACAGAGGAAAAGATATTTACCAGCAAAAGGACATAGATAAACAAAAACAATGCAAACCTGGGTTAGCGTACACCATGTAGAAAACTATAGATCGAACCTGGAGCCTAGCGGTCCCTACCCGAGGTATCAAGGATAAGCCATTTATTTATTACCCCTACTGCCTACCTCAGCATCCGGATATACCCGGGGGAACTACCCGCTCTTGTTTGTAGTCTACCCAGAGACCCTGCTATGCTACTTGACCAATACCAAGTGGTATTCAGGAATGGGCGCATGATAAGGGTAATCTCAGAGACCGACGAAAACGCCTCAATAGATAGTGTTATTATATAAAAACAATTGTTATGAATAATAAAATTCGGTCAAATTGGGCCGGTGGGATGTCAGGGTTGCCCCCGAGACACTCTTCCACACATTGTATGCCATGTGAATGGGAAATTTTTGTGTACAGAGCCGACACATCTAATCTCAGCAATGTACACTAATCATCAGGGGAAACGTCCATCAATAACTTAAAGAGGTTGTCTCACTACATTGATTCGTCCTGTCTTCTTGGTTTCATTTTGAATTCAGGGGCGGGTTTACTGGCTTCTACTAGGCTGCAGTAGGAGCCAGCTATAGCAACCAGTGCTGGCAGCCTATCAGGAGAGATTGAACAGGTCTGTAGCTATAGCGACCAGTGCTGGCAGCCTATCATGAGAGATTGAACAGGTCTGTAGCTATAGCAGCTAGTGCTGGCAGCCTATCATGAGAGATTGAACAGGTCTGTAGCTATAGCGACCAGTGCTGGCAGCCTACCAGGAGAGATAAAACAGGTCTGTAGCTATAGTGACCACTGCTGGCAGCTTATCAGGAGAGATTGAACAGGTCTGTAGCTATAGCAACCGGAGCTGGCAACCTATCAGGAGAGATTGAACAGGTCTGTAGCTATACTGACCAGTGCTGGCAGCCAATCAGGAGAGATAAAACAGATCTGTAGCTATAGTGACCAGTGCTGGCAGCTTATCAGGAGAGATTAAACAGGTCTGTAGCTATAGCAACCAGCGCTGGCAACCTATCAGCAGAGATTGAACAGGTCTGTAGCTATATCGACCATTGCTGGCAGCCTATCAGGAGAGATAAAACAGATCTGTAGCTATAGTGACCAGTGCTGGCAGCTTATCAGGAGAGATTAAACAGGTCTGTAGCTATAGCAACCAGCGCTGGCAACCTATCAGCATAGATTGAACAGGTCTGTAGCGATAACGACCAATGCTGGCAGCCTATCAGGAGAGATTGAACTGTAGCTGAGAGATCTGTAGCTATAGTGACCAGTGCTGGCAGCTTATCAGGAGAGATTGAACAGGTCTGTAGCTATAGCAGCCAGTGCTAGCAGCCTATCAGGAGAGATCAAACAGGTCTGTAGCTATAGAGACCAGTCCTGGCAGCCTATTATGAGAGATAGAACAGGTCTGTAGCTATAGCGACCAGTGCTGGCAGCCAATCAGGAGAGATAAAACAGATCTGTAGCTATAGTGACCAGTGCTGGCAGCTTATCAGGAGAGATTGAACCGGTCTGTAGCTATAGCAACCAGCGCTGGCAACCTATCAGCAGAGATTGAACAGGTCTGTAGCTATAGAGACCAGTGCTGGCAGCCTATCAGGAGAGATTGAACAGGACTGTAGCTATAGCATCCAGTGCTTGCAGCCAATCAGGAGAGATCAAACAGGTCTGTAGCTATAGTGACCAGTGCTGGCAGCCTATCATGAGAGATTGAACAGGTCTGTAGCTTTAGTGACCAGTGCTGGCAGCCTATTATGAGAGATTGAACAGGTCTGTAGCTATAGCGACCAGTGCTGGCAGCCAATTATGAGAGATTGAACAGGTCTGTAGCTATAGTGACCAGTGCTGGCAGCCTATCAGGAGAGATAAAAAAGGTCTGTAGCTATAGTGACCAGTGCTGGCAGCTTATAAGAAGGGATTGAACAGGTCTATAGCTATAGCAACCAGCGCTGGCAACCTATCAGCAGAGATCAGACAGGTCTGTAGCTATAGTGACCAGTGTTGGCAGCCTATCAGGAGAGACCGAACAGGTCTGTAGCTATAGTGACCAGTGCAGGCAGCCTATCAGGAGAGATCACACAGGTCTGTAGCTATAGCAACCCGTGCTGGCAGCCTATCAGGAGAGATTGAACAGGTCTGTAGCTATAGCTTCCAGTGCTGGCAGCCAATTATGAGAGATTGAACAGGTCTGTAGCTATAGTGACCAGTACTGGCAGCCTATCAGGAGAGATAAAATAGGTCTGTAGTTATAGTGACCAGTGCTGGCAGCTTATCAGAAGAGATTGAACAGGTCTGTAGCTACAGCGACCAGCGCTGGCAACCTATCAGGAGAGATCACACAGGTCTGTATCTATAGTGACCTGAGGAGCAGTGTTCGGGAAAATACTTTGGGAAAGTATTTTAAATACAAAATACTTATGACTGAAGTATTTTAAATACAAAATACTAAATACTTTAATCCCAAAGTATTTTAAATACAAATACTAAATACTACTTCAAAAGTATTTTCGAAATACTAAAATACTTGAAAAATTTAAACAAAAAATTTAATAAAAACAAAAAATGGATCAGAGGTCCTTTAGCCCACTAGGATTAGCATCTACCCTGCAGATATGTCAGTGGCCAGGATTCATTGTGTTCGACTCCTATGGAAGATGTCTGTCACATGGAGGAGAAGATGCTACAGTAAAGAGAAACATACAGGTACCTTCCTTTAGTTACTATGCCTATTAATGTCAGGCATTTGGGGATATTAATTTAGTTTTAGTAACTCCATGTGCTTCACATTAATAGCCGTTAACCCCATCATGTCCCTCATATTAACCCCTGTGTGCCCTATATAAGGGCTACTAATATGTGAGACACATGGGGGTACTAATAAAGGACCTTAATTATGAAGATACCTAATTATTACCTCCATGTCTCTCACATATCGGTAACTCTTATTGGAGGCACACAGGGGGTTAATGTGAGGGACATGATGGGGTTAACTGCTATTACTATGAGGCACATGGAGTTACTAAGCTGTTATGCACATGACCAGACTTTTTATCTGCAATGGTGGATCCCCCCCCTCTCGGCTTATACTCGAGACACTACGTTTTCCCAGTTTTTTGTGGTAAAATTAGGGGCCTCGGCTTATATCTGGGTCGGCTTATACTCGAGTATATACGGTAATTTTACGGAATGGATTACGTGATCGAGATGATTAAAAACTAAAAATAAATCCCGCTTCACTACAAGGCGGACTTGCGTTGCTGGAACGCGCTGGAATTTTCCCTCCTCTCGTCGCACCTCGCACGAGATACGAGAAACGAGAGTGATGACGTGACTCGCGCTGTTGTTTAAGTGCGGTGAGGCGGGTTATTTAAATTACAACATTTGTTTTGAATTTAGAAAGTAATTCAAATACCTAAAATACTTCCTAAAAGTATTTTAATTACAAATACAAAATACTGAATAAAAAAAAATTTTGATTACAAAATAGAAATACCTGACAAGTATTTTAAATACTATTTTAATTACTTGTATTCTAAATACTTCCGAACACTGCTGAGGAGCTGATGCAGCCAATACAAGAGGGGATATCTAGGAATAGGTAGGAAACTGGTAATGGACACATATTGCAAAGTGACTTGTTTTTGCAAAATCTTTAACTTAAAAAGCAGCGACCCCTGTAGTGAGACGACCCCTTTAATGAAGTGATCGGTCACCTACATAGCTCGGTAGTGCCGCCACCTAAGGCTGAAGGAACAGGTCTAAGTAATGTGATCATTGACTTGTAGGAGAATTTAAACCCGAAATGATTGGCCTCCCAGGAGAGGGTGTTAAGGACTTATGCAGCTTCGTGAGATAATACAAGAAAGGTCAACTTGGTTCTTTAATGAATAGGAGCTGCTTCTCTTTCTTATCAATTGCACCATGTAGCAGCGCCTCATTGAGTCATTCCAGCAGATCAGATTATATAGTAGGGAAGAGGTCATAGCTTAGTATTTCATAGTAAGATATGTAAGACTCCTGATGTTCTAAAATCACAATACCCCTCTTACTGGCCCGAGTACAATATTGGTATTTTCTTGCGATGTCTTGATGGACATTCGTTCACCTTTAGTCAAATTTTTAGAAAATTTACTGCAGAACAAACTAAAAAGTGCGACTTTGCTTTTTCATAAACTAGAAAAGAAACTTATTAATGGAGCACAACACCATTAGGACATTATGGGCGACATCTCAGAATTGGGCTTCGGCATTTTTTGGTGTATTTTGCACTTAAAAACTGCCATAGACCTATTCTATGTATGTATGAACAGTCGTACAGCAAAACTAGGCGCAATTTGTGGCAGACACATCACATTGGGCACCTGAAATATGCTGTGTGCCTAAGTAATGAGCCTAAGACATGCTATGCAAGGTAGACCACACGCCAGCCCCATGACAGGTTCATACATTCGGGCGCACTATGCACTCAGTTAATGTGCCTTAAAACAGCGGAGCCTCTTTTCGTTTAAATGTGTACAAGAAGTTTATTACTATTCCCCCAGGTTTAACTATCGATAATTCTCCCACTTTGTAAACGATGTTGATTTTGTTTCCTCCTGGGATTGGCTTTTTAAAGAATGTTCATTTAAACTGATTGATTAATTTTAAAATGCAATAATTTAGTTATACAGCTTGTTATAGATACTGAACAAATCCTGCCCCAGCTCCAGGACTTTACTCCGCTCCGTGACTTCCACAAGCCAAGTGCCAGGGTTAACAGTGACGTTACCAAATTTAAACATAATACATTTACTAGAAAAAAAGGAAAAACTTTCTGGGAACCGTGTTCCCATTTATTCCATCAATTTTACTTCTGTGTTAACTGCTGTACAGGACAAAGTTGTTGCAATGCCGGCTCCTGACTGGGAGGGGACAATTTGTTCAAACACCGGAGGGAATAGTGTAGTTACATCAGGGATTGACTTAATATCTACATCTAAATTGCTCAGATCGCCTCTAGGAGACAGTACACCACTCTGTATGAGAGATATATAGATGACGTTTTTATTATTTGGAAGGGTTCCCCTGTATCACAATGGGAGGTGAATACTCAGAGCCACGTCAGGGAGTCAAAGTAGCCCCCGTTTTTTTCCAGAGCATGCCACAAGGCAGGTTGGACTTGCTGCGGCAGGAGGCTACCAGGTTACTACCCCTGACGTGACTTGCTTGCAGTGGTGACCAGGGTGCAGCGTGGTACAGAATCAATAGACGGAGGCATAATCAGGGACAGGCAGGAAGGTCAGGACGGGCAGCAGGCAACCTGGTCAGGAAACAATTGCAAGGAGGTCTGGAACACGGGATAAGGCAACTTCACTTTCTCAAATACCAATTATAATAACACCAATGATCTGGTGGGGAGTGAAGGATGAGGTGGCAAGATATAGGCTCAGTGCCTGAAAATTAGCCAATTATCGTTGCAATGGCCCTTTAAATCTAACAGAGCTGTCGCGCATGCGCCCTAGGGAACGGGCACACACGTGTTGGCAATCAGGAGGAGAAGGCAGAGACGCAGGAGCCAGGACAGGTGAGTACTGAGTTGCAGGGACTGGGGCAGTGCAAGAGTGTCCGCAGCCTGGTGTGGGGGCAGCAGCGTGCTCATTCTAAACTTTGTGCACCCACTTAATTCGAATGACTAGGGGCAGGCAGACCTGCGGTACCTCCATGGGAACAAGGCTCACACCAGCCTATGCCGATATTTTTATGGGTATGTTTGAATCAAAGTAAATTTTTTCTAATTCTGAGTTTTTTCACTACATATCTCCTTACAAGAGACATGTAGGTGACCCTTTTATTATTTGGAGAAGTCCCCCTGAACTCATTCCACACTTTGTGCGCTCCCTTAATTCAAATTCTTTTGCGGCCATTATGGATCCAAAAAATATAGTATTTCTGGATCTCAATATTTATATCCAGAATCAAAAATCCATCCCTTCTACTCACTCTTCTCATTCTGAATCAGCAAGATGTTCTGAGAAAAAGGAATCTGTGTCTGATGTCAACACCAAAAAATTCTCCAGAACAAGACCCCCCCCCCTCCCCAGGGCATCATCAAGAATACATTGAGTAATCACTGGAATCTATTACAGCAGGATCTTTCTCTCGGCCTCTTTCCACTCCTTCCACCTATGGTTTATAGAAGAGCTCTGCCTGGCAGCACCGAGTCCAATAAAACAATGTGGCATGAATCCAGAAGATGGTGTGGCTGCTGAGGGCAGTTGTCCTTGTGTAACTCTGAACTGAACTTTGTTGTACAAGTATTTCAAGAGCTGATACGTTTCTTTGTCATTGCACTAATGACTCTTTTTATTTTCTGGAATCTTAATTGTAAAAGTAAATTTGCTATTTATTGAATTGAATGTGTCTGAGGCGCAGTATGACAGCCGCACAACCCAGACGCTCCATGCCAGACCATGCGTTAGTAGGAAAGAAGGACACTCATAACACGAGTGAAATTAGGAGTTCCCGTGGCGCTTTCAGGGGCAAAAACAATTCAAAGAAAAGCCAACTTTAGCATCAAGCTGGTTTATTAAAGCAGGGTATGAGGTCCCTGCGGGAAATAATGCGGTAGCTTTCCTGTTTTATATTTACTTTAATAAACCAGCTTGATGCTTAAGTTGGCTTTTCTTTGAATTGTTTTTGCCCCTGAAAGCGCCACAGGAACTCCTAATTTCACTCGTGTTACGAGTGTCCTTCTTTCCTACTACTGCTGCCGGAGTCTGCTGGGCTGCGAGATTGGAGGTTTCCTGAGCTGCTCGGAGAGGGCGAGGTGCAGCGGATCAGCTGTGGGCTTTTAAATTTGAGCTTTAATGTGAGCTGTACCATACCTGTACAGCTCTAAAAGGTGAGCGTGATTCTAATTAGTTTAAAGTCGCACCCTGTGTTGTAAATCTGTAGCGCACATTGCGCTGTGTGTCTGCTCTTCTGTCCCTGAGGAACTTCGTTGGTGGAGCCCGGGGTATTTAAAAATGCCAGACCATGCGGTCACCTGGTGTGTATTAGGAAAGGTGAACTCAAGCAAAGTGTAGCTCCAATCTGCACTGAGCTCTGCTCTGCACTGAGCTCCACTCTGCACTGAGCTCCACTCTGCACTGAGCTCCACTTTGCACTGAGCTCTGCTCTGCACTGAGCTCCACTTTGCACTGAGCTTCGCTCTGCACTGAGCTCCACTCTGCACTGAGCTCCACTCTGCACTGAGCTCCACTCTGCACTAAGCTCCAATCTGCACTGAGCTCCACTCTGCACTGAGCTCCACACTGCACTGAGCTCTGCTCTGCACAGAGCTCCACTCTGCAGTGAGCTCCACTCTGCACTGAGCTCCACATTGCACAGAGCTCCACACTGCACTGAGCTCCGCTCTGCACTGAGCTCCACACTGTACTGAGCTCCACTTTGCACTGAGCTCTGCTCTGCACTGAGCTCCTCTCTGCACTGAGCTCCGTAATGCACTGAGCTCCACACTGTACTGAGCTCCACTCTGCACTAAGCTCCAATCTGCACTGAGCTCCACTCTGCAATGAGACTTTACACTACTAATAAGCCCAAAATAATTGCACAGAAGCTTGCACAACTCAATCTGCACTAGCCCCCAATGCACAAAGCCCCACATGCACTGGTCCGAAATCACAGAGCTCCACACTGTACTGGCTCCACTCTGCATGAGCCCCACTTGCACTGAGTCACTCTACACTAAGCTCCAATCTGCACTGAGTCCAATGCAAGAGCTCCCACTGCACTGAGCCCCTAAAGCCAGAGCCCCACACGTACTGAGCTCCACTTGCACTGAGCTCCCTGCACGACCCACATGCACTGAGCCCCACACTGTCTGAGCTCCACTTTGCACTGAGCCCCATCTGCACTATCCACACTGTACTGAGCTCCATTTTGCATGAGTTTGCTTGCACTGCCCCACTCTCATGAGTCCCCCTTTGCATGAGTCCACACTGCCAGAGCCCCAACTGCATGAGCTCCACCGACTGGCTCTATAAAGAGTTTAGCTTTTAAAAATAACCCCAAAAATTTCCCCCCTGCTCGAAAAAAAACAGGTTCCAATTGCTCCAGAAACGTGAGGTTTACGGGATGTTCCGGCTACAGACAGTTACACCTAAAGTCCTGACTGAGATGATGGAACTGATCTGTCTCTATTATGTGTTCACCTTATTATTATTGTCAGTGTTATGCATAGTGGAACTATATTTCTCTGCTGCACAATGTATCGCTACTATTTGTGTACTGCTGGCTGGTATAAGGGTATCTTCACACGGAATTCTGCAGTGCAATTAGGCACCGAAATACGCCCCGCAATTACTCCGTGTGCACATACCATTAGACTGTTTAATTTAGCTGCCAATCATCTGCCATTTACCCATTTAAAAGTAACTGCCTTTTCCGGTCTTTTCTTCTCCTGATGATGAGCAGGTGCAGGCGTGAAACGCGTCGAGATTTTTTGTTTTTTTGTTGTATTAAATTAAGTTTTAATCACTTTAATAAATTTCACTATGTGTATGTGTGACGGTCAGGTGTATATCTGTGACAGGCAGGTGTATATGTGTGACGGTCAGGTGTATATCTGTGACAGGCAGGTGTATATGTGTGACAGACAGGTGTGTATGTGTGCTGGGTCGGTGTATAAGTGTGACGGGCAGGTGTATAAGTGTGACGGGCAGGTGTGTATGTGTGACGGGCAGGTGTGTATGTGTAATGGGCAGGTGTATATCTGTGACGGGTAGGTGTACATATGTGACGGGCAGGTGTATATATGTAACGGGCAGGTGTATATGTGTGACGGCCAGGTGTATAAGTGTGACGGGCAGGTGTCTAAGTGTGATGGGCAGGTGTGTATGTGTGATGGGCAGGTGTATATCTATAACAGGCAGCTGTATATGTGTGACGGGCAGGTGTATAATTGTGACGGGCAGGTGTGTATGTGTGACGGGCAGGTGTATATTTGTGACGAGAAGGTGTATATCTGTGACGGGCAGGTGTATAAGTGTGATGGGCAGGTGTATATGTGTGACGGGCAGGTGTATATGTGTGACGGGCAGGTGTGTATGTGTGACGGGCAGGTGTGTATGTGGGATTGGCAGGTGTATATCTGTGATGGACAGGTGTATGTGTGTGATGGGCAGGTGTATATGTTTGAGGGGTAGGTGTGTATGTGTGATGGGCAGATGAATATGTGTGACGGGCAGGTGTATATCTGTGATGGGCAGGTGTATATCTGTGACGGGAAGGGGTATATGTATGATGGGCAGATGTATATATGTGATCGGCAGGTGTATTTGTCTGACAGGCAGATGTATATATGTGATCGGCAGGTGTATAAGTGTAACGGGCAGGTGTGTATGTGTGATGGGCAGGTGTATATATGTGATGGGTATGTATATATATATATATATATATATATATATATATATAAACATACTTGTTCTCAGACCATGGGCTATGAGTGAAGTGTAGGACATAATAGGTGAGAGCAGCTGGGGAAGCAGTGTCAGATTGTTGGAGCCATGTTTCTATGAGAGCAGCAGGGGAAGCAGTGTCAGATTGTTGGGAGTGTGTTTCTGGATGAGAGCTGCAGGGGAAGCAGTGTCAGATTGTCTGGAGCAAGATGTTTCGTATGGAGAGCAGCAGGGGACAAGCGCAGTGTAAGGATTGTTGGAGCCATGTTTCTATGAGAGCAGCAGGGGAAGCAGCGTCAGATTGTAGGAGCCATGTTCCTGTGAGAGCAGCAGGGAAGCAAATGTCGCCGATTGTCGGAGCCAGATGTTTCTTGATGAGAGCAAGCCAGGGGACGACGCGGTCTGTCAGATTGTTGGAGGCCCTGTTTCTGAGAGAAGCAGCGGGGAGAGAGCGCAATGTCAGATTGTTGGAGCCATATTTCTGTGAGAGCTAGCAGGGAGCGATGTTTCTGTGAGAGCAAGCAGGAGGGAAAGCAGTGTCAGATTGCTGGAGCACATGTTTTCTTGTGAGAGGCAGCAGGGAAGCAGTGGTCAGATTTTTGGAGCCATGTTTCTGTGAGGGCGGCTAGAGCGAGGGGAGCAGTGTGGTAAGATTGCTGGAGCCCCATGTTTCTGTAGAGAGCAGCAGGGGAAGCCAGGTCAGATTGTTGGGCCATGTTTCTGGTGAGAGCAGCAGGGGAGAGCAGTGTCAGATTGTTGGAGGCCATGTTTTGTTAGAGAAGCAGCAGGGGCAAGCAGTGTCAGATTGTGTGGGGAGCCATGGTTTCTTGTGTGAGCAGCTGAGGGGAAACAGTGTCAGATTGCTGGAGCCATTTTGGGTGAAGAGAAGCAGGGAAGCGAGTGTCAGATTGTTGGAGCGTTGTTTTCTGTGAGTGCAGCTGGTGGAGCGCAGTGTCATCAGGATTCGTTGGAGCCATGTTTCTGTGAGAGCAGCAGGGGAAGCAGTGTCATTGTTGGAACAATGTTTCTGGTTAGCGCAAGCAGAGGAAGCAGTCGTCACGAATTGTTGGAGCATGTTTCTGTGAGGAGCAAGCAGGAGAAGCAGTGTAGATGGTGTGGGCCATGTTCTGTTGAGAGCAGCAGGAGAAGCAGTGTCAGTAATGTTGGGCCATTCTCTGTGGAGAGCAACAGGAGGGTCGAAAGGGTACTAGTTTGTCAGATTGTTGGAGACATTTTTCAGCTGTGAGGGCAGCATGTGGGAAGCGGTGGTTGTCAGATTGTTAGGAACGCAAGTTTCTGTGAGAGCCAGCAGGAGAACGCAGTGTCAGATTGTTTGGAGCAATTGTTGTCTGTGGAGAGCAACAGGAGGAGCATTCGTAGTCAGAATGTTGGAGCCATGTTTCTGTGATGTGCAGAGGGAAGCGAGTGCTGATGTTGGCAGCCATATTTCGTGTGAGAGCAGCAGGGGAAGCTGTTACTGTGAGAGCAGCAGGGGGACACGGAACAGCAGTGTGCAGGATCTGTTGGGGGAGAAGCCTTGTTTCTGTGAGGCACGAAGGGTCGGAGCAGGTGTCAGATAGATGGAGCCTGTTTCTGGGAGAGCGCAGCAGAGGAAGCAGTGTCAGATATTTGGAGCCATGTTTCGCTGTGGACGCTTAGCTGGGGAAGAGCAGTGTTCAGATTGTAGGCGCCATGTTTTCTGTGAGTGCAGCAGGGGAAGCAGTGTCAGATTGTTTGAGCCATGTTTCTGTGAGAGCAGCAGGGTAAGCAGGGTCAGATGTGTTGAGCCATGTTCTTGTGAGAGCAGTCAGTGGGATAAGCGGGTGGGTCGTGCAGTGTCAGTTTGTTGGAGCCATGTTTCATGTAGAGAAGCTGCATGGAAGAAGCCGTATGTCAAGCATAGTGGAGCCATGTTTCTGAGGAGAGGCAGCAGCAGGGGAAGCAGGTGTTTCAGATTGTTGGAGAGCCATGTCTCTGTGAGTTAGCAGCAAGGGGAAGCCAGTGTAAGAATGCGATGGGGACATGTTTCTGTGGGAGCAACAGCGGGAAACAGTGTCAGCTTGTTGCGCCAATGTTTCTGTTAGAAGCAGTAGGGGAAAGCAGAGGTCAGATTGCTGGCGCCTGTTTCTGTGATGAGCAACAGTGAAGAAAAGCAGTCGTCAGATTGTTGGAGCCATATTTCTGCTGAGAGCGCAGGAAGGTAGGTGGTCAGAGATTAGTGGAGGCCATGTTTCTGGTGAGGAGCGCGAGGGAAGCAGTGTCAGATTGCTGGAGCCATGTTTCTGTGAGAGCAGCAGAGAAAGCAGTGTCAGATTGTTGGGGCCATGTTTCTGAGAGCAGCAGGGGAGGCAGTGTCAGATTGGTGAGCACATGTTTCTTTGAGAGCAAGCGAGGGGGGAGCAGTGTCAGATTGTTGGTAGCCATGTCTCTGTGAGGAGCAGCAGGTGGGAGCAGTGTCAGATAGTTGGAGCCTATGCTGCCTGGAGAGCAGCAGGGGAAGCAGTTGTCCAGGATAGAGTTGGAGCCATGTTATCTGTGAGAGCAGCAGGAAAGCCGTGGTCAGATTGTTTTGGAGCCATGGTGTTTTTCTGTGGGAGCAGCAGGGGATAGCAGGTGGTGAGTGTAGCAGGCAGATTGTTGGGAGCCATGTGTGGGTGAGAGCAGCAGGTGAGGAAGTGTCAGGATTGGTGGGAAGCACACTTGGTTTCTGTGAGAGCAGCAGGGGATAAAGAGCGAGTGTCACAGAGAGATGCTGGAGCCACTGTCTCTGTGAGGAGCAAGCAGTGGGAAGGCAGTGTAAGGAATTGTTGGAGGGCATTGTTTCCTGTGTGTGCAGCAGGGGAAGCAGTGTCAGATTCGCTGAGAAGCCATGTCTCGAGAAGAGCCAGCAGGGGTAAGGGGAAGCAGTGTCCAGAGTTGGCTGGAGCCATGTTTCTGTGAGGGCGCAGCAGAGGAAGCAGTGTCAGAATTGTTGGAGACATGTTTCTGTTGAGAGCCAGCAGGGAAGCAGAGTGTCAGATTGGTTTGGAGCCATTTTTATGTGAGAGCAGCAGGAGAGCAGTGTCAGATTGCTCTGGGAGCCTGTTCTGTCGAGGGCAGCCAGGAAGCAGTTGTCAGTTGTTGGAGCGACATGTTTCATGTGAGAGTCGCTCAGAGGAGAGCAGTGTTAGATTGTGGAGTTAAGTTTCGGTTGGAGGAGCAGAAGCGAAGGCAGGGGTCTCGCAGTTTGGTTGGGGCCATGTTTCTGTCGAGGAGCACGCAGGGGAAGCGAGTGTAAGATTAGTTGGAGACCACTGTTTCTGTGGAGAGCTGAAGACGACAAGGCAGTGTCATTTGTTGAGGGCAATGTGTCTGGGAGAGAAGCGGGGAAAGCTAGTTGTCAAGATTGTGTTGGAGCCATGTTTCTGTGAGAGCAGAAGGGAACGCAGTGTCAGATTGTTGGAGCCATGTTTCTGTGAGAGCAGCAGCAGGACGGCAGTGTCAGACTTGTTGGAGGGTCATTGTTTCTGTCGTAGAGCAGCAGAGGAGCAGTGTTGTCAGATTGTTGGAGCCTCAGTGTTTCTGTGGGAGCAGAAGAAAAGGGCAGTGGTCAGTTGTTGGGGCCATGTTTCTGTGAAGAGTGAGCAGGGAGACAGTGTCAAGAAAATTGTTGGGCCATGTTTCTGTGACGAGCAAGCAGGGGAGGCAGTGGGTCAGATTGTTGGAGCTGTTCGTTGAGTGCATGCAGGGGAAGCAGTGTCAGATTGTTTCTGTGAGAGCAGCAGGGGAAGCAGTGTCAGATTGTTGGAGCCATGTTTCTGGGAGAGCAGCAGGGGAAGCAGTGTCAGATTGTTTCTGTGAGAGCAGCAGGGGAAGCAGTGTCAGATTGTTGGAGCCATGTTTCTGGGAGAGCCGCAGGAATCGAGTGTCAGATTAGTTGGAGCGCATGTTTCTGTGAGTGCAGCAGGGGGGAGCGTGTCATGATTGCTAGAAGCTATGTTTTGTGAGGCAGGCAGGGGGGAAGCTAGTGTCAGATTGTTTGGAGCTCCATGTTGCTGTGAGAGCCCGCAGGGAAGCAGTGTCAGATTGTTGGAGCCCATGTTTCGCTGTAAATGCAGAGGGAAGCAGTGTTCAGATTGTTGGAGCCATAGATTCTAGTCGATGAGCAGCAGGGGAAGCAGTGTCAGATTTGTGGAAAGACAAGCCATTGCTTCTGTGAGAGAAGCAGTGGGGAGAAGCCAGTGTGTCAGATTGTTGGAATCATGTTTCTGTGAGGGAAGCAGGGGAAGCAGTGTCAGATTGTTGGAATCATGTTTCTGTGAGGGCAGCAGGGGAAGCAGTGTCAGATTGTTGGAGCCATGTTTCTGTGAGAGCAGCAGGGGAGGCAGTTTCAGGTTGTTGGAGCCATGTTTGCTGAGAGACGCATAGCACGGGGGGGTTGGAAGCAGTGTCAGATTTGCTGGAGGCCATGTTTCTGTTGAGAGCCGCAGGGAAGCAGGTGGCAGTTTGTTGGAAACACTGTTTCTGTGAGAGCAGAAGGAAGCAGTGTCAGATTGTTGGAGCCATTGTTGTATCTTGTGAGAGCAGAAGGGAAGCTCGAGTGTCAGAATTGTTGGAGCCAGTTTCTGTTGCGGCAGCAGGGGAAGCAGTGGCAGATTGTTGGGAATCCTGTTTTCTGTGAGAGCAGCCGGGCGAAGCAGATGTCAGATGTTTGGGCCATGTTTCTGTGTAGCAGCAGGGGAGGCTCAGTGTCAGGTTGTTGGAGCCATGATTCTAGGTGAGAGCAGCAAGGGAAAGCAGTAGTCAGTTTTGTTTGGAAGAAACAAAGTTCTGTAGAGAGCAGAAGGGAAGCAGTGTTAGATTGCTGGAGCCATGTTTCTGTGAGAGCAGCAAGGGAAGCAGTGTCAGATTGTTGGAGCCATTGTTTCTGAGAGAGTAATAGGCAGGGAAGCAAGTGTCAGATTGTTGGTCAAAATGGTTCTGTGACAGCAGAAGGGGAAGCATTGTATCGAGATTGTAGGAGCGCATGTTTCTGTGGAGAGCCAGCGATGGGGATAGCCATTCGTCAAGATTGTTGAGTTCATGTTTCACTGTGAGTCTCAGGAGGGAAGCAATATCCAGATTGTAGGAGACGATGTTGCTGTGAGAGCAGCGGGGAAGCAGTTGTCACATTGTTGGAGCCATAGTTTCTGTGAGAGCAGAGGGGAAAGCAGTGTCAGATTGTAGGAGCCATGTTTCTGTGAGAGCCGCAGGGGAAGCAGTGGCAGATTGTTGGAACAATGTTTCTGTGAGAGCAGAAGGGAAGCAGTGTCAGATTGTTGGAGCCATGTTTCTGTGAGAGCAGAAGGGAAGCAGTGTCAGATTGTTGGAGCCATGTTTCTGTGAGAGCAGCAGAGGAAGCAGTGTCAGATTGTTGGAGCCATGTTTCTGTGAGAGCAGCAGGGGAAGCAGTGTCAGATTGTTGGAGCCATGTTTCTGTAAGAGCAGCAGGGGAAAGCATGAGTGTCAGATGTTGGAACAATGTTTCTGTGAGAGCAGAAGGGAAGCATTGTCAGATTGTTGGAGCCATGTTTCTGTGAGAGCAGGAAGGGAAGCAGTGTCAGATTGTTGGAACAATGTTTCTGTTAGAGCAGAAGGGAAGCATTGTCAGATTGTTGGAGCCATGTTTCTGTGAGAGCAGCAGGGGAAGCAGTATCAGATTGTTGGAGCCATGTTTCTGTGAGAGCAGCAGGGGAAGCGGTTACAGGTTGTTGGAGCCATGTTTCTGTGAGAGCAGCAGGGGAAGCAGTGTCAGATTGTTGGAGCCATGTTTCTGTGAGAGCAGCAGGGGAAGCAGTGTCAGATTGTTGGAGCCATGTTTCTGTGAGAGCAGCAGGGGAAGCAGTGTCAGATTGTTGGAACAATGTTTCTGTGAGAGCAGAAGGGAAGCATTGTCAGATTGTTGGAGCCATGTTTCTGTGAGAGCAGCAGGAGGAGCAGTGTCAGATTGTAGGAGCCATGTTTCTGTGAGAGCAGCAGGGGAAGCAGTGTCAGATTGTTGGAGCCATGTTTCTGTGGAGAGCGAGAAGAGGAAGCCAGTGTCAGAGTTGCTAGGAGAGCCATGTTTCTGGTGATAACAGCAAGGGGAAGCAAGTGTCAGATTGCTGGAGCCATGTTTTGTGAGGGCAGCAAAGGGGAAGCAGTGTCAGCATTGTTGGAGCCTATGTTTCTTTATGTGAGAGCATTGCAGGGGAGAGCAGTGTTCAGATTGTTGGGGCCATGTTTCTGTGAGAACAGCGCAGGGGATTGGCAGTGTCAGGTTGTTGGGTGCCTTGTTTTGTGAGAGTGCAAGCAAGGGAAGCTAGTGTCAGAGATTGTTGGAACAATGTTTCTGGTAGGGAGCAGATGGGAAGCACAGTGTCGATTGTCTTGGAGCATGTGTCTGTCCGAGAGCAGCTCAAGGGAAGCAGTATCAGATTGTTTGGGAAAAATGTTTCTGGGTGAGAGAAGAAGGTAAGCTCAGTGTCAGATTGGTAGGAAGCCAGGTTTCTCTGTCGAGAGCTTGCAGGGGAAAAGCCAGTGTCAGATTGTTGGAGCCATGTTTCTGGAGAGTAGCAAGGGAAGCAGTGTCAGATTGTTGGAAAAATGTTTCTGTGACAGCAGAAGGGAAGCATTGTCAGATTGTTGGAGCCATGTTTCTGTGTAGAGCAGCAGGTGGAGCAGGCGTACGTAGCATGTCAGAATTGTAGGAGCCACTGTTTCTGTTGAGAGCAGCAGGGGAAGGAGAGCAGTGTAGACGCCTGGATCGGCTAGTCACTCGCGCGCGCGCGCGCGCCCGAGGCACACGACCGACTGCGGCGAGCCCAATGTGCACTGATGTGTAGGAATCCATGTTTCTGTGAGAGCCAGCGGGGAAGCAGTGTCACATTGTTGGAGCCTTGTTTCTATGAGTGCAGCAGGGGAAGCAGTGTCAGATTGTAGGAGCCATGTTTCTGTGAGAGTAGCAGGGGAAACAGTGTCAGATTGTTGGAACAATGTTTCTGTGAGAGCAGAAAGGGAAGCATTGTCAGATTGTTGGAGCCATGTTTCGGGGGAGACCCGCGGGGGGGAAGAAAAGTTCAGATTGTTGGAAACTTGTTTCTGTGGGGAGCAGGCAGGGGAAACCCGTTTTTCAGATTTTTGGAGCCTTGTTTCTGGGGGAGAGCAGCAGGGGAACCCAGTGTAAATTTTTTGGGACCCTT
Source organism: Phyllomedusa bahiana (assembly GCA_025379985.1). NCBI lineage: Eukaryota > Metazoa > Chordata > Amphibia > Anura > Hylidae > Phyllomedusa > Phyllomedusa bahiana. The sequence goes on along the minus strand of JAODAL010024195.1, from coordinate 32 downwards.
GTTTCGTGGGAGCAGGGGGGGGGTTAAGCAGT
>JAODAL010024194.1:0-61085 GCA_025379985.1 Phyllomedusa bahiana | reverse complement strand
TGGGAGCCGGGCCCCCGGCCCCCGGAACCATGGGGTTTACCCCCCCCTGTACCCAAATTTTCCTTTGCCTTTTTTTAAAACCCAAATATTACTAAACTTCCCTTTTTATAATCATATTACCCCAAAATATTATAAAATATCACATTTATTTTCTTGTATTTTTGAAATAGGAAATTTAACCTTAATATAAAAAAGTAAATAAAGAAATTGGATGTTCCCTTTTTTAAAAAGCCGTACGGGGACCCACAAAAAAAGATTGGCAAAACATCCCCCTGTAGCCATTGAAGCCCCTGTGGGCCATAAATCCCCCCCCGTTGTAGCCAGTAGTTCCCCCCTGTACCCCGTAAAATGCCCCCCCTGTAGCCATAGATCCCCCCCTTGTAGCCAGGTAGATGTCCCCCCGGGACCCGGGTGGGATGTCCCCCCCGTAGCCAGTAAAGACCCCCCCTTGAAGCCAGAAAGATCCCCCCTTGTAGCCAGGGGATGCCCCCCCGTCCCCTGTGATGTTCCCCCTTGTAGCCGGTAATGCCCCCCTTTGGGTACCCAAAAGTAGATGCCCCCCCGAGCCAGTGGTCCCCCCCGGACCCCGGGTGAGGGGCCCCCCTGTAGCCAGGAGTCCCCCCTGTAGATTCCAGAAGGCCCCCTTTTTAGCCTTGATGCCCCCCCCTTGTAGCCATGAGGGCCCCCCTTGTACCCCAGAAGATGCCCCCTTTGAAAGCCGGAGTGGGATCCCCCCGGGCGCCCATGATCCCCCCTGCAGCCGTGATGCCCCTTGTAGCCAGTAGATCCCCCTTGTACCCCTAGATGTCCCCCTGTGGGCCCAAAGAATTGCCCCCCTCGTAGCCAGTAGATGCCCCCTTTGTACCAGTGATGCCCTTTCCCTGTTGGGCCAAGTGTTTGCCCCCCCCCTGTAGCCAGGGGTTTCCCCCCCTGTACCCAAATTTGGTCCCCCCCTTACCCCAAGGTTTGCCCCCCTGTAGCCAAAAGGGATGCCCCCTGTACCCCGTAGAGCTCCCCTGTAGCCATAGAGCCCCCCGAAACCCAGTGATGCCCTCCCCGTAGCCATGTTTGCCCCTCCTGTAGCCGTGATGCCCTCCCCTGTAGCCATTTAGATCCCCCCTTTTGCCGGTGATGACCCCCCTGGTCCAGTGATGCCCTCCCCCTGTACCTTTAATGCTCCCCTGAAACCCAGTGAGGGCCCCCCCCTTTTACCCCTGAGCCCCCCCCTGTACCCCAGTAAAATCCCCTCCCCTGAAAGCCAGTAATGCCCCTGTAGCCAGGGGGTGCCCCCCCCCCCCCCCCCCTGTACCCAGTGATCCCTGAAATTAATTAAAAAAAATAACAAAAAGTACTACCCCCGGTCCGCAGTCCGGGGCCCGGGGAGCTAAAGGAGGGGGTGGGAGCTGAAAAGAGCAGTGTAATTGGGGTGATTTTCTTTCACGTTGCTTACACTGTCATCCCAACCCCCCGGGGGTTTCCGCACTCTCCCGCCGGGGGGACGCAGGGGTCACAGGGGGCTTTGATGAAACTGTGGGGGCCCCTGCGACGCTGATACAGGGGAGGAGTCAGGACGGGAACGATCAGTCCTGCCTCCTCCCCCTGTACTGGCAGCTGCTGGCGAGTCCGGGGCGCTCCTCCGGGCGGGCAGGGCGTGCGGCCGCGGCGCCTCCCTCGGGTAAGCGAAGCCTCGGCGCCCCGGGCGGTCGCCCGGCCTGCCCGCCCCTAGGAACGGCCCTGGTTCACACAGTGTAATTGTGGGGCGTAATTACGTCCCACAATTACGCCAGAGTTCGGGAGCTCCCGGGGGGAGGGGGCGGCCTCCTGCCGGCCCCATAGACATTCATTACCAGCGGTGCGTATTCGCAGCCAGTAATTGACATGTCACTTCTCTCCCCCCTGCGGCGTATTGTGCGAGCGGGGAGAGGAGACGGAATCCATAGTTCTCTATGAGAACTGTGGATTACCGTAATGCCTGGGACAGATTTCAGCCGTAATTCGCGCAGTATGGCGGCGAGATACGTCCCAAAATAAGCCGTGTGAACATAGCCTTACAGTCAGCGCAACTCCCAAGCACCGGCGTAATTGCGGGATATACTGTACGCCCCGCAATTACACCGTGTGAACATAGCTTTAGAGCAGTACCGGACATATACATCCACACTGTACTGTAGAGAGGCTACTAGATCACAAATCACTGCATGCACCTCACTAATACAGATTTATTACAAGTAAATGTTCATGATAACTGTCTGGAGCAGTGTCTGGGCCATTGTATCTTGAAACCACACTCGACATACGCCTGGGACATTTTATGTTGTATGGGACATTAGAATTGTATGCTGAGGCCAATGTCACTTGAAGGCTATGTCTACACTGCAGTGGACAAAAAACGACCTGAAAACGAATTACTAAAAACGTTCATGGAACTGAGTTTTCTGTCCACTGCCTGTCAAAAGCAGCTGAAAAAACGGCCGTTTTTTGGTGCGTTTTTTGGAGCGTTTTTTGAAGCGTTTTTTGGAGCGTCTTTGCTCTGCTTTTTAAGGTATGCACAAATTAAGCCATTGGATATAAACTACACCCTACAGGTGGAGTTAACATGTTAAGTAGTCACTTCCTTTAGATCACTGTAGCCATTGTGAGCACATATGTCCTTGTGTGTGCTGCTGCGGCTACTGCTTTATTAAATTTTTCACCAATTCTTGCACCAAAATCCACAAAAACCCACATTATCTTTCCATACAGCAAGATAACTGTATTAGCATCAAACCTGTAAAGAAAAGGATTTTAGCGCCAAATTCCCAAAAAACGCATTATTGCGCCAAAGTCCGTAAAAAAAAATATTTTTCGTGTCAGAAGCGTGATCAGTTTATTAGCACCAAAATTTTTAAAGATATTGAACTAAGCCCCCAAATCCGTAAAAAAACGGATTCTGGCGCCAAAATCCGTAAAAAATTTATTTATTTGCGTCAAAAGCTAGATCACTTTATTAGCGCCAGAATCTGTAAAGATACGGATTTTTGCCCCAAAAGCCATAAAAAATGGATTCTTGCACCAAAATCCGTAAAAAACGTATTTTTGGCGTCAGAAGCGAGATAACGTTATTAGCGGCAAAATCAGTAAAAAAAATTATTTTAGTGTCAAAAAACGTAAAATAACGGAATTTTGCGCCAAAATCCGTAAAAAAAAGTATTTTTGGCGTCAGAGGCGAGATAACGTTATTGGCGCTAAAATCTGTAAAAAAAATTATTTTAGTGCCAAAAAACGTAAAAAAACGGATTCTTGCGCCAAAATCCATAAAAAAACGTATTTTTGTCGTCAGAAGCGAGATAACGTTATTAGCGCCAAAATGAGTAAAAAAATTATTTTAGTGCCAAAAAACTTAAAAAAACGGATTCTTGCTCCAAAATCCGTAAAAAACGTATTTTTGGCGTTAGAATCGAGATGACGTTATTAGTGCCAAAATCTGTAAAAAAAATTATTTTAGTGTCAAAAAACGTAAAAACACGGATTTTTGCGCCAAAATCCATAAAAAACTTATTTTTGGCGTCAGAATCGAGATAACGTTATTAGCGCCAAAATCTGTAAAAAAAATTGTAGTGCCAAAAAATGTAAAAAATGGATTCTGGCGCCAAAATCCGTAAAAAACATTCTGGCGCCAAAATCCGTAAAAAAACTTATTTTCAGCATGATAACTTTATTAGCGCAAAAATATGTTTAGAAAAGGATTTTGGCATCAAAATCTGTAAAAAAAAACTGATTCTGACGCCAAAATCTGTAAAAAAACGTATTTTTAGCGAAAAAAATATGAATTGCGCAAAAATCGTTAGCGACCAAAGCATGATCATTTGATTATAAAAGGTACAAAAAAGGACACAGCAGACACTTGTATGCAGATTTGATAAGATATAACCTTTGTTACACCCATTATAGGGGGGACTTGGGTCTCCTGGGAGGGTTTTCATTGAAAAGTCGCGGTAAAAAACGCCGCGAAAACGCGGCAAAAGACGTCCGGTGCTTTCCATAGACTCCTGTAGTAAATTTTCTGCCCGACTCTGGCGTTTTTTAGAGCATGTTGCAAAATATGACCAGTGAAAAAAACAAGCAGGAAAAAGAAGCTCAGTGTAGACAGCAGGAGGGTTTTACATTAGAGTCTATGGGAGATGATTACAGTCGTTTTTCCAGCGTTTTTAGAAAACGAAAAACGCTGAAAAAACGGACGTTTTTCTGTGCAGTGTAGACATAGCCTAAGGACTGCTGTACAATGAAGTTCCCAGGACTGAAAATAAACAAAAAGCAGATCAAATGAAGAGAACGCGCGGAAAAATGCATGAAAAACATTACAACCTTACACACGTGCACTTCTGTGAAATACACACTGATATCACTGCTGAAAATCGAAGACTGGGTTCAGAAGGTGCTTTTTATTGTTTCCTTTAGGGTCACTTGTGTTTTGAAACACAGTCAGAAACATATTTGAAAACCAAGCTTCATATGGCAATTCTGATGTGTATTTACAGCAGTGTTTGTAAGCCAAAACTAGAAGTGGAGCCCTCACCGAGAAAAGTATAAAGGAAAAGAACAAATGAGAGCAGTCCATCAAGGGGTATTGCCACCTCCCTGGTTACATTCCAGCAGAGCCAGGATAAGCCATTTTGGTGCCTAGAGGAATAGAACAAATGGCGCCCTCTACCCCCAGAAAATACAAATGCTTGGCCCTGAGCCGACACATGGATACCTATCTAGGTGGAAAGGGGGAAAAGCAAATTGCGACATCTTTTTTGGAGGTTTGATTTTGATGCCGTTTACTGTATCATGTAAACGATATGTTTTCTTTATTCTGTGCTTCGCTACGATCCCAATTATTTTTCCCATTTGCTTTGTGGCGCCATTTACTAAAACCTGTTTTTGCAGGCTAAAGTATGGTTTTCACTGGTCCAAATTTTGGATATGTGTGACTTTTTTTTTACCAGTTTTTATTCTGATTTTTGCAGAGGCATAAAAGTAGTTAGAGGACAAGGATCAGAGAGAAGTCCAATCCGGGCTCCTCCTGCAGTGTATGGATTGAGCTCACATCATGAGCCTGCTCCATACAGACTTGTGCCCCCTTCTGACAGGTCTGTCTTTTCCTACCCATCATCTTGGCCCTGCATTCATGCCCGGGGTCTCTGCCAGCAGCAGGAAATAGGTGGACGTACATGCACAGCTGCCTCTCTATTCCATTCCCAAAACAGAGGAGGGAATATAGGACAACCCTTTCAATGCCTCGATGCTCTATAATGGATTTATTATTTCTGGAGGCGCTAGGGGGGACACTCATTGAGCTCACTCCATAGGCGGCAGCTGGCAGCTGTTAATTACTGCCGCTATCAGCTGGGATCAGAGGCAGCTCAAACCCTTGGCTATTTAAGGCCATGTTCACACGGTGTATTTGCAGGGCGTAATTACGCCCCGAAATTACGCCGTGTGACCGGGGGCGGGAGCGGGGGACTGAGCAGGGGGCCGGCACTTCGCCGGCCCATAGACTATCACTGCTAGCGGTGCGTATACGCCGCTTGAAAGTGACATGTCAATTATCTCCCCGCCCGGCGGCTTCGCCGAGCAGGGAGAGGAGACGTAATCCATAGTTCTCTATAAGAACTGTGGATTACCGTAATGAATGGGCCGTTTTCGGCCCGTAATTGGCGCACTTCGGCGCGTAATTACGGACCGAAATACGGCCCATTTTAAGCCGTGTGAACATGGCCTAAGAGTGCTTTCATACCACCTAGTTTTGGTGCAGTTTTAATTGCGCTCTAATTAAGCTGCCTTTATTACCAGCAAGCTTTTTTTAATTCTCTAAACTGTTTGGAAAGTGAGTAACCAATTAGTGTGTGTGTGTAATCCACAAGACGTCAAACACAGTCATTGATTACTTACCTGAAACACCTTTCTGAACAATTTAGACAACTGACAGAAACTTGCTGGTAATGAAGGCAGTTTAATTGGAGCGAATTTAAAACTGCACCAAAACTGCGCTGTGTGAAAGCACCCTAAGGCTAGGTTCACACGGCTAAACTGCGGGACATAATTACATCCCGCAATTACGCTGTGGGGGGGGAGGGAGCGGGGGGCCGGCACTTCGCCGCCCCATAGACAATCATTACTAGCGGCGCGTATACGCCGCTAGAAAGTGACATGTCAATTATCTCCCCGCCCAGCGGATTCGCCGAGCAGGGATAGGAGACGTAATCCATAGTTCTCTATGAGAACTGTGAATTACCGTAATGACTGGGACATTTTCAGCCCGTAATTTGCGCACTCTGGCGCGTAATTACGGACCGAAATACGGCCCATTTTAAGCCGTGTGAACATGGCCTAACTATTTTGACATTGCAGTAATTGCAACCCTGTCTTCTAAATGATTAGAATCTGGAGCCACAGACAGTTGCGGCACCCCTCCTGACGCGAACGCGGGGTGCAATCTGGCTGCAACTAATGATGGCCACCATGCCTGCCATTAAAGTACTACTATTACACCCTGCCCAAGGAAGGGTGCAATAGGAGATGATTGAAATCCCTATATACTGTTACAAACAGCAAAAAAAAGTTTTTTTATAAATTTAAAAAAAAAAAAAAAAATTAAAAGGTTTAACATTTGCCATATAAAAAATAAATTAAAAATAATAATACAAATATAGGCATGGTGAACAGCATAAAAAAACCTAATGCCAGAATTGCAGTTTTTTTGGGTTATCAGGACTCCCAGTCTCCACAGTACTATTAAGGGCCAGTTCACATGGCTTATTCAAGCCCTAATTGCGGGACGGATTTCGCCCGCAATTACAGCTTGAATAAGGGGCGGGGGCGCAGCTCCCCGACCCCATAGACATGCATTATCCACGCCGCGTATCCCGGACTCTATGAGAACTGTGGATTACCGTAATGGCTGGGACGGATTCCAGCCGTACTGCAGCGCAGTACGGCGCGCAATATGGCTGGAATCCGTTCCCAAAATAAGCCGTGTGAACAGCCCCTTAAAAGTACACCTTTTCCTGCAAGAAAAAAAAAAAAACAAGCCCTCATTCATCTATGTAGGCAGAAAAATTTGAAAAAAGTTACAGAGAGGAAAAAATGAAAAACAATCTGAAAACAGCTGCATGGTTAATGACATAGGCTGTGTTCATATAGCGTGTTTTTTTTCCAGTTTCCTTGAGGTTCAGCTGCATTTTTAAGTACAGGAAAATTTATTTGAAAAAAAAGCCTCATATAGCTACATCAGAGAAAAAAATTTAAAAAGTTGGGACCACTGAATATAAAGAGGTAGAGTATAATAAAAAAAAAATGTTCAGGTCCTCACACCAAAATCTAGTCCTTGAAAGAGTATTCTCATCTGCCGCATGGCAACCTCACAGACCATGGTCCAGAATGTAACATAGTAACATGGTAGATAAGGTTTGGAAAACCCTACAGTGTTGATCCAGAAGAAGGCAAAAACCACTGTGAGGCAGATGCTAATTGCCCTATACAAGAGGAAATATTCCTTCCTTAAGCAGAGAGGTGGCCGTGTGCGTATGGCACTCTCCAATTATTTCTTTGGGAGTTCCAGTTACAGACAAGCATACACTTTTGCTGTACTGGAAATTCTAAGAAAAGTGAACGGAAAGAGATGCTGACGCACGGCCATCCTCTCCATTCCCTGCAGCTGACACAGATCCCGGACCCAAAACAGAAGTAGTTTTCTCATAATTCTGTCATGTTTTGAAATGCAGCTGAAAAAATAGCAGCTTTATACAGCTACATTGAACAAAAAAAGAAAATGTTTTCGCTAAATGTAAAGAGGTACAAATTTAAAAAAAAATGTTCAAAATTCCAGTGCAAAATCAGGGGGTGTTTTTCTTGTATGGATAGAAATGCTATAAAACTTGAGTATTTATACTTTTTTCTTTTTTTTTTTTTTTTTTTTTTATTTATCCTAATCCAAAAAAAGGGTGAAATAGACATAACAAAAACACCAAACAGAGCCTCCTACTGGACTCTAAAGGGAATGTTCACACAGTGTACAACTATACGCCAAAATACGCCTTTGTTAGCTCTGTTGAAAGTATGCGCACGTACTTTTAATGCTCAGTGGCCCGAGGAAGCTTTCTGCCTCCTATATTTTCATTGGAACGACGACAATGATTTTACACAGCACTCAATGAGTTCTGGAGTTGTAAGGGATTTTAGCTTTTTTGTCGGGTGTACTCCAGGTCAAATATGCACCAAAGTACGCCCGGCAAATGCGCCGTGTGAACATACTCTAAGGGCTAGTTCACATGGCTGATTGCCGGCGTAATAGCGGGGACGGATTTCGCCCCTCAATTTCGCCGGCTGCCGTGCAGGGGGGCGGCAGCTCGCCGGCCCTATAGACATTCATTATTCACGGCGGATTCGCCAAGCGGGGAGAGGAGACGGAATCCATAGTTCTCTATGAGTGTGGATTACCGTAATGACATGGACGGATTTCAGCCGTATTATTTGCAGCGGCAAATCGTTGCGCCGCAGTACATTAGCTGAAATCCCGTGCACAAATAATCCGAGTGTGACTATACACCTAAGAATCATATTCTCTGCTTACAGTCTGGGCTGACTGCAGGGAACAGATATGTAAATGCACATGTACCAATCCTTTCCCTATCCAAGACAGAAGTAGAGAGATGGGAATACCCCTTTATGGCACGTGTTTTTATTGTGAATTACTGCAGTTTTGTAATGTGATTATTGTCAGTGTGGTTTTCAGGGTATGTTCACACAGCGTGTTGGATCCGTTTTGGATCTGAAAAACGCATTAAAAAGCGTTGCGTAAATCGCATCCAACACACAGGTACATGTTTCGCTGCAGCAGGATCACACCCTATAGTTTTAAACAGGGCCTCTGCTGCGTCAAACGGATCAAGAACTGACGTGGCAACTTTTTGAACGGATACGAAAGACACATCACCAAGACACATGTAAAACACGCATCACAGTCTGAACGCTGATCCGTTTTTTACATTGAAAGCAATGTAAATCACACTGCACATTAGATGCATATTTGGGTCTGTTTAGGGTCTGAAACACGGATCCAAACACATATCTATAAACGGATCCAAAAACGGATCCAACACGCCGTGTGAACATACCCCTAAGCTGATGGTTTCACAAGTCTAAACTATGGGGCCAGTATTTCGTCCGTAATTACGCGCCAAGTAGCGCACAATTACGGGCCGAAAACCGCCCATTCAATACGGTAAATCCACAGTTCTCATAAGAACTTAGGAATTACGTCTCCACTACCGCCGACCCGGCGAGCAGTCCGGCGGGGAAAGATAATTCACGATGTGAAAATCCTATCGGCGAATACGCTCCGCTTGGCAATTCAATGTCTAAGTGCCAGCGAAGTGTCCGGCCCGCCTGCTCAGGTCCCCCGCCCCCGCCCGCCCCCGGTCACAACGCGTACTGGCGGGGCGTAATTACGCCCTGCAAATACAACCAGTGTTAACATAGCCCTTTACCGGTTATACACATTTTACTGACAAGTTTATCACCTTAAAACCTATTCTGGCAATAATCACATTGAAGAACTGCAGCAATTCAAGGCAAGTAGGCATGCAGATTTTTCATATGTATTTTTGGCTGTTTCAAAATACACAAACATGTAAAAAAAAAGGGAAAAAAAAAACATTGTGTGAACATGATAATTTTGACCTTGAGGACCACAACTATTTTTTTTTTATTATGTTTTATCATCCTGGGGGGAGGGTGGGAGGGAAGGGGAGAAGGGGTTATTGATCTAAAGTACATTATTTTTAAACTAAGGTGCTGATATACATCTATATGCATTGCAACCACTGGCAAAAAGTATGGAATCACCACAGTTAGAGGATGGTCACCCATCACAGTAAATACACAAATCACCCCTATAACACAAAACGACATTTATTAGCTGAACAGAGTGGGCTCCTCTGAAAAAATACCTGAAAAGGGTGTTCCCACCATAGATGTTTCCAGCCTGTCCGGCTGTACTCCCAACCCCCATAGAACAAAATGGAGAGTCATGCGCAAGTGCAACCGGATCTCCATTGTGAGCCAACACAAAGCCTACGGTGGGAAAACCCCTTTAACACCATTCAGCCCATTTGATTGCTGTAGTCCTGAAGAACACCACTGGAGGCAATTCAAAGAGTGGATTCCACATCTGCACCCAATCTATGAGAGCACTAGATTTCCAGTGCCCGAAGCAGCCTCAGAAAAGTCTTCACAGTCAGCCCTAGGGTGCTAGAATGGCCCCAGAACTATCTGTGTACTAAGTCTGTTGTTAAGGCAACTTAACAACATTTGTATAGCAATGAGTTAGAGCGCACCTTGATTGTATCTTCAATCATCTGGGTAAACCTCACACTGCCAAACCCAGTTCCTAAAAGCGTACAAGTGCATCCCCAGTCAGCAGGACACGTAAAGTAGAAAACCTTGCAAAGAAGCACTTCCTTATGAAAGGTATAAAAGCCGACACGAGTCTGAACAAGGGCTAAGTATCGTATCCAGAAACCGATAGCCATTACCAATGATATGAATATAACGCTATCTTCTATATCCTTCACAGCCTTTGAAGATTTTGAATAATAAAGAAACGGCTTTTATACCTTTCAAGTAAGTGCTTATTTGCAAGTTTACTACGTTAAGGCAACTTAGCTGGTCATGAAGGCCTTTTCAGGCCTAGTGCTTAAGGGGAACCTTTCAGGTGGTTTATGCTACCCTCTCTGAGGAGAGAATGATGTGATAGAGGGAGAGAAGCTGAGCTCTGTGATATATAGGGTTATATGAGAATAGAGGAGGGTGAGTTGAGCTTCTGTGATATAGATACGGGTTATAGAGATAGAGGAGATGGAAGCTGAGCTCTGGATACATAGGTTATATGATTAGAGGAGAGAAGCTGAGCTCTGTGCTATATATAGGTTATATGATAGAGGAGAGAAACTGATGACTCTGTGATATATCGGGTTATATGAATAGAGGAGGAGAAGCTGATTCTCTGTGATATATAGGGTTATATATAGAGGAGATAAGCTGAAGGCCTCTTCTGTGATAATATAGTATACATAATATGCTATATAGGAGTGAAGCTGAAGCTCTGTGATCTTAAGGAGTTATAATAAATATCTCATGCTACAAGTAGCATCCATTCGATAGGATGTCCAGCACTTCAATAACTATTATTAGCAGCTCTATTTGAAGCATGTACACTAAACCGCCAAATATATTTAAAAGGTATATTTATATGTGCACATATATACCATAAAACATACAAACAAAATATAAATACTAAAATATATAAAATCCCTAAATCCCTAAAACTCTACGCGTTTCGCACACCTCATAGTGTGCTTCCATCAGACAGTAACTATCTCTCACAAGCCTAATATCTTCTTTATACCATTCCCTGATGGTGTAACCATCCCTTTACATAATCCTCACAGTCTCCTCCGCTCACATAATTAAATGCTTTCACTTTACACATATAGCATTATAATTGTTTACTCCCCATCATAACATAACTTATATGTGATACTGGCCTTCTATAACCCTATAATATATTTGTAGGGCCGATAGACGCCACTCTACACTACCTATATCTTTCTCCGAGGTGCACACAAGGAACGCTATCCTCGCATCTCCATGATAGCAAACGGAAATAACGTACTTCACTCGGTACTTTAAAAAGCTACTTCCCCACTGACTAGTGCACTCATTAATCCGTATTTGCGCACTGCGCGATTCATATATAACTTGGCGGAACTGCATATCGCAACATCGCCACTGCTCGCCGTCTCACTGTTGGACCTATCTTACCGACTTACCCAGGGGAAATAGGTATACATAAAATTATTAATATATTCATCGGGGGGGGGGCGGGGTCCCACGGGGGGGGTGGCGGGGGGGGGGGGGGGGGGGGGGGGGGGGAGGGGGGGGGGGATCGCGAGGCTGGACGGGAGCCTGAGCCCCCTTGACTCGAAAAAATGTTACCTATTATGTCCGAGGCGGAGACACATATTTATCTTGTTACTCTAGTTATATTATATATACTAAATGTCATTTATCTTCTCTTTAGACCTTATATTGTTACTAGAATATATAGCTTGTGAACCCACTTGATACTACTATGAGTTGCATAAAAATATATGTCTGAAATTTACACCTTACTTCTTATCGTTCATATACTACTTCTTGTACCTCATTTAAACCAAATGGAATTAAGTGTTTAATTTAAAAATCCAGACGTGTTATCTTTATTTGTTAAGATTCCTGCAATTCATATGGGAACATTCTCATGTATGATAATCTATCGTTGGAGCGTTCAATATGGTAACACGGATGTACTTGATGTACTTCTATGTATATGTCTAGGTATACTAATACAACTTATTTCCCTCTTTATTATTACTATAACGGTGGTTGTTCATTCTTTGACGATAGTTTTGGGTGGGAGGTTCTTCCAATAAATACTGACTTCCCACAGTCGCATGTGTCAAAATAAATCACAAGCTGGAACTACCTGATAATCGATGTTTAATTTTAACGATAATTCCTTTCGTGGCTGTGGAGGCAAAATGTATCTCACACTTCCTGTATCATATCACACACTTCATAGAGTAGAAAAGCCACATTGAAACGCACCTTATATTTTATTTCCTTCATTTACCATCCTTCTGTATCACTAGGGTTATCGAAATATTATAGGATCTATTGGCGTGATGATGGCATATACTATTTTTAAGAGTACCTGCTCGCCGATCAAGTTTCATTCTTAGTCTTGTTGCTATATTGAGGGGTCTTAGTATCTTGGTTCAGATACAAAGAAAATCCCAATACTTAGATAAATATCCCATAATAAATCTATTATGTTGAACGAGTAGGTGTAATTGAGAAATTTATTTTTATAGGCGAATATTTTATAAACCTTTTTTGCTGTTTGACACAATCCTTATCATGTACAGAATATAAGTCTAAATCCTATGGGCGATGGTCATCCTTATTTTTAGGTGGAAGTTAATCTATATGCCTGCGAGAAATATCTATATTTAGATCATAATAAAAAACTAGTGCTCCTCAAAGATGCCACTCCCATATAGAATTATCAATCGTCATTTAGAACCTCTGTATAGTAGAGATGTTCTGCCATTGTGAGTGCTTATTGTAATCTGAGAGGATATAAAGAACTTCAAAGTACCCCAATCAAACATGTGTTGATGCCAGTCAGAATGGGTGCAACTCCTTTCTGTCCCCATACTGCGTAGCCAACCTGCTGATGTATTGGGTACCATTATCACTCCACACCGAATTATTCACCCTTTCCAAATAACAATCAGACAGACGCTCTCCAAAAGGAGTAAGCGTGAGTTCTCTTTCTAGTAGATATTTTTTTTTTGCGTCACTCCTCCTATCCATAAAGCATATAATCCAACAGCCGCAAAGCCTAAATCCAGTGCCTAATGGTGGTAGTATAAGGCACATGCAGTACCATGTGCAGGAAATGGTAGGACTCCTCCCATTTCATAATCCCGACCACAAACCCTGATGACATGGTCGGGAATATCTTTCAGGAACGAGACTTCGAAGGGAAAGCAACATACGGTATGTAGATGGATTCCAACGTAATCTGGACTACGATTCGATAATGTGGCGACATCAAATACAATATAAACTATTGGTCTCCCAGGGGGGTTTAGTAATGCACTTTGTAGCACCTATTGTGGCAGCATGATAGACTAGAAGGTCTTTTGGGGTTTCTCTTTGATTATCAAACCTTCCCAAATTTCCCTTTTATTTAACTCCCCATCGAATGGAGCACTTCCCCACAAGAAAGTCAAAAAATTCTCACGAGAGAGGTCTGTATATACTTGTCTCATCAACTTAAGATAGTACATTCTAGGATCATCCAAAATCCTCAGGGCCTCCCCATCTGTAAATTTCTGTGTCCTGTGATTAATATGGCCCCCTCCTTTGTCCGCATTCCTTATGTTTTATGGTAACATTCTCTTTCAAGGTTTTAATAGCTTTCTGTTAACTATGAAATTAAATTACACCTTCTCGTGAAATTTTTTCCTTTCTTTCCTTAAATCATCCATAACAAGCTTGGTTGAAGAGCCCAATGTACTTACCGCTGGCCCAAATTGGGTATGAATGTGGATTTCCCAGTAAAACTGATTTCTCACTAACATTCACACTCAATCAGAGATACTCCCTTTTATGGTTATTTTTTTGAATAGTAAAAAGTACCTTTGCAATTGTGAGATTTTCTCATAAATACCTATGACAGATCTTAAAAACCACAAAAGAATCCAAACCACTATCGGGACAGAGGTTTAATCCCTTCAAGCAGGCACCTGTTACATCGTCTGAATTTAAAACATATTTGGAACAAATTGTTAAGTTTTAAAAGATGTAGTGCAACGTTTGCAATTTTAAATGCTTGTAGTATTTTGATGACATATGAATACGTTGTATTTTATATGTATGTATAAGAAAGGATAAGGTCGACATATGATTGGTACTTTCCAACACAAGAGTTGCGTCGCCCATGTTAGCTAATTTAGAGAAATGGAGATTGTAATATTGTCAGATACTCCTGAGAAGCGTGCGCGAGGATGCACGCCGAAACGCGTTGGTTTTTCTTTTACAACACACTTGAGATTGTTTATTTATAACTCATATTTTAAAAATACAATTCTCATAACTTCAGAGCGGAATTTCATCTCTATCTTTTTCCTCTTCTGATTCTAAGACGGACAGGATTTTTATTTTATTTATATAAACAAGCGCTAGCGACTACCTCACTCCTTTTCGTGGCTGAACAGATCCAGAACAGTGGAAATCGAAATAGCTATATTAAGTTTATATGATAGAGGTGAGAAATGCTGAGCTCTGTGATATATATAGTGGTTGAGTAGTGATAGAGGAGAGGAGCTGAGCTCTGTACATAAATAGGGTTTAGTATGATAACGAGGGAGTGGAAGCATGAGTTCTGTGATATATAGGGTTAAAGTAGAGAGAGAGCTGAGCTCTGGTGCCAATCTAGGAATTAATGATAGAGGAAAGAGAAGCTGACTCTAAAATGAAATATAAGGTTTATATGATAGAGGAGAGAAGGCTGAGCTCTGTGATATATATAGGGTTAATATGACTATAGGAGAGAAGCTGAGCTCTGTGAATATATAGGGTTATATGATAGAGAGGGGAAATGACAGCTGAGCTACATGTGATAACATTTTATGGTGGGAGCGGTGAGTGGTATATATGATATAGGTAGGAAGCATTGAGCTCTGTGATCGTCTATAGGGTTATATGATAGGGTAGTAGAAGCTGAGGCTCGTAGATATATAGGGGTTATATGATAGAGGAGAAAGCTAGCTCATATATATAGGGCTATATGATAGAGGAGAGGATGAGCTCTGTGTATATGGGTTTAAAATTGATAAGGAGAAAAAGCGAGCCTGTGTTTAAAGGGGTTATAGGAAAAGGGGGAGAGAAGCTAGCTCTTGATATATAGGTTTATATAAGGGGAGAGAAGCGAGCTCTATGATATATATTTTTATAGATAGAGGAGAGAAGCATCTGTGAATATGGGGTTAAGGAAAAAGGGGAGAAAAGCGAGCCTGTATAAAAGGGGTTTTATATATAGGGAAAAAGGGTTGACTCTATGATATATAGGTTTATATGATAGAGGAAAAGCTGAGCTCTGTGATTTTAAAGGTTATATGAAAGGAAAAAGCTGAGCTCTGTATATATGGGGTTTAAAGAAGAGGGGGAAGTGAGCTTTGTGATATATATTTTTTAATATGAGGGGAGGCTGAGCTTTGTGTAATAGGGTTAAAATAGGGGGAGGGAAGTTAGTTCGTATAATATTTTATATGATAGAGGTGAAAAGCTGAGCTCTGTGATAATAGGGTTTATTATAGGGAGAAAAGCTGAGCCTAAAAAAAAAGGGGGTTGTATTAGAAGAGGATGACTCTGTGATAAAAGGGGGTTATATGATAAGGGGGGGAACGGGTTTTCTGTGAAATGGGGTTTAAAATGATGGAAAAAGCTGAGCTCGTGATATAAGGATTATATGAAAAGGGGAGGGGAGCAGCTCTGTGATATAATGGGTTAATGAAAGGAGAGAAGCTAGCTCTGTGATATAAGGGTTATATATAGAGGGGAGAACTGGCTCTGTGAAATTGGGGGTTTTTGAAGAGGAGGAGCTGAGCTCGTGATATATAGGGTTATATGATAGAGGAGGGAAGCTGAGTCTGTGATATTGGGGTTATTTGATAGGGGAGGGGCTGAGCTCTATGATATATAGGTTTAATATAGAGGAAGAAGCGACTCTGTGATATATAGGGAATATATAGGGGAAAAAGCGCGCCTGTGATATAGGGGGTTATATGAAGGGGGGGAGAAACGAGCTCTTTATAATGGGGTTTTATAAGAGGAGAGAACTAGTCTGTATATATAGGTTATATGTAGAGGAAGAAGGGCTGAGCCTGTGATATATAGGGTTTATAAATGGGAGAAGCTGAGCTCTGTATATAAGGGTTTATATATAGGGGGAGGAATCTACTCGTGAAATATAGGGTTATATATGGGGAGAAAACTAGCTCTATGATATAAGGTTATATAATAGGAGAAAGCTGAGGCTTGAATATGGGGTCATTTTAAGGGGAAAGGAGCGAGCTCTGGATATATGGGGTTAAATGATTTGAAGCGGACCTTTGAAACAAGAAAATTATGATAGTGAAACTGAAAGTCGCGACTCCACACCAACAGTTACCCTTTTACACCCGATACAGGGAAAACTGTCAATCATTTAAAGTGGGCCGGTAATCGGGATCCTTTTGTCTCCTAACCCATGACACACATTTATTTGGGCGGGGATTGAGCCGTACTGCGCGCCGGTTTGCACCCCGCATGGCTAAAATCCTCCCAAAAACTACGGTAATCCCATTCCATAGAAAAGGGGTTTCCGTGCTCCTTACTGGGCGAATCCCCGGGCGGGGAAAAAGGACAGCACATTATCCAGGCGCAATACGCCCCAGGTAATGCAACAATGGGGCCGACGGGCACGCCGCCGCCGCACCCCCCCCCCCCCTTATCAACCCGTACCGGCCCGCAATTGGGGCTTGAATAAGCCTTTGAACAGGGCCAAAGAGTCCGGTCATATTTTCTTCGCTTTTTTTCAGAAACCCCACCCCAATCATATAAACATATACATCACAGAGCTTCTCTCCCTCTATTACTTCCTGCTCTCAGATATGGCAACATAAACCATCTGACAGGTTTTTTTTAAGAGGTTTAGGATAGATCGACACTTTACGTTTTTGTTGTGTTTTTTAATTGCGTCAAAAACAGTAGAAAATTTGACACATTTTTTTAAACATACGTGTTTTTGATGCAATTGAAAAAAAGAAAAAAAAACACATGTAGTAATGCAGTGTGTGAACCCAGACTTACAAATCAACTAGAGGGTAAAAATAAGAAGTTATTAACCCCAAAAATCTGAGTTAGTATTTATTGCTCTTCCTAGGACTTTTATGATGACCTGAATTCTTTGAGTCATGGACATCACTACTGTAATGATAACATTAGATCAAGCTAGTTGCAAGCTTGAAGAACAGGAGACCTGGCAGAAATTTTGGTGTGTGAGGATCTAAGTGCTGAAACCCCCACCCCAAGTAGCAGAAGAACTCAAATGAGCAGTGCCCCTTTGTTTTATGCTCAGATTTCCTTTAACAACAAATGTGCAGTGTATAAATTCATAGAAAGTCTCATAGACTTTAACCCCTTGCTGACATATGTCATAACTGTACATCATTTGGAGGGAAAGCGAGTATAGAGCAAGCTTATCTTATGGGCTTAACATGCTCTATATATGGTGGGTGCCGGCTGCCAGCGGATGAGACCTGAGATCACTGCACTCCCACTTGTTTATCCAATTAGAGGATGTTCACACGGTGTATATGCGGGGTGTACTTTGGCACGTAATTGCGCTGCAATGCGCCCGAAGTACAACCCGTAAATATGGTACAATCATAGCACTCATTGAGTGCTAATATAACCCGGCGTATTCCCCGGCTTGTACTGTGCGCCCTTAAAAAGAAGTGACGTCACTTCTTTCAGGATGATTATGTGCCGGGTAAAAGAAAAGTTATAGGATGCTGGGCCGTTGAAAGTATGCGCTGACCAGTGCGTACTTTTAAAAGCAGGCGTATTACTCTGTGTGAACATAAGAATGGCTGCAACTCCCAACTAGTAGATATGGCACTATTCTGCTGTCATAGTGCCATCTTTGCAACAAGACTGTGGGGTGCCAGCTAGTTGTCACAAAAGCTGTGGGCCTACTGAAGGCATATCTGGTGGGTGTAATAGGAGGGCCATTATTGTACATTATTTTTCAATATGTCACTATTGCAGAATAGTGTAGAAACGATTGCCCCCGCCCACCCACCTAGTAGTCCAGTATCCTAAGGGGTACTAAAAGTTAAAAATAATAATAATTAAAAAAAAAAGAATTGCACTATCCTCTCCCTTTTGCCATTTTACTAATTAAAGAAATAAAACAAAAAGTTTTGCATAATTGATCCAAAAATTTCAGATATATTAAACTATAACATTATTTACCCTGCCTGGTGAATACCATAGACAAAATGATTCACGCCAAAAATTGTGGTCTTTTTGGTCACTTCACCTCCCAAAAATTTGGATAAAAAGAGTCAAGAAAGTTGCACATATCCCAAAAAACTCACTCAGGGCATAGATGGAAAAAATAAAAAAAAAGTTGTTGGTCTAAGAAAATGGCGCTGCAAAGGAAATTATTTTTTTTTAATGTTTTTAAAGGTACAAGAATAGTATAAACTCTTCATATATTCAGAATACACACAAGATTTATACACACAAGGTTTTCTTAAAAGTGAATCTACATCATGGTTGTGATGATATATCTCTTTATACAAGGTGTCGTTTCAGTTTTGTTTGTAAATTAGTCATTGGTATTTTTATTATTATTATTATTGTTGTTGTTGTTATTATTATACCATGTAGCTAAACTCTACATTTATCACTTGCTCAAAATTCATGAAAACTTGATAACCTGGACGCCCCATTATAATCTGCTCCATCACGTTTTAAAGAAATACAAAACAACCCTACCTAGTGAATAAAACAAGTTTGGCTTGCAATATTATATTTACTATAGATGTGACATCTTTTATACTAACATCTAACATAATCTTAGCATTTGCTGTGTTGATTATTATTTGACTAATGATCCATAAATATCCCAGGAACAAAGGAAATTCTTGAAGGAAAGCATTTGGTTAAGTCTTAACAATAATTATTTTGCATTTTAAGGAAAAATATGCGATCAGGTATAAAAAATAGCAATGGGCATGAGAGTTAAACCAATGTATGCTAATTTTATATAATATATGCTAATTTAAGCTATGGGAGAGTTCAGGGAGGATTATATTTCCTCTAATCATCCCTTTCAAAAGTACATTGCCGCCTATAAAAGATATATAGGCAATCTTTTCTTTATATGGGAAGGTCATTAAATTAATGTGAAAGAATGTTGTAGTTATCTTAATAAAAATAGCTGAGGTATTCCCTGTACACTCAGTTTTAGCAGAAAAAGAAAATATACACTAAATGAACTTAATGAGAGCATCTTTGTACTTTAGAATGCATGTGTCCAACTGTTCAATGCTTCAGTACTTTTTGCACAACTTGCTGATCTCTAACAAGGAGCTTAATGGCAAAATTCACAACAGGTGTTTGATCACTAAATCGCCCAATAAATTTAGGGAATCAATTTGGATTAGGATTTAAACAGTCCTCATCATCATGTTGTTCACATTTTGACATAATGAGACTAAGACAACACCTTACCAAGATCCCACTACACAGACGGCGGGTGCTGCCTGCTAATTGCAGCTGACACCTGCTGGTAACAGCACAGAATGTAGCCGGCTCCATTCCATGCTGTATAGCCTCTTGCAGGCCATGGCAAACACGCCTGCGGCAACTAAATGAATGACAAACAGTGTAATCACCACAGTGCGATTGTGCGGTCCTGATCGCCGCGTCGAGATCGTGTGGTCCTGATTGCCGCGGTGAAATCATGTGGTCCTGATCACCGTGGTGAGATCGTGTGGTCCTGATCACCGTGGTGAGATCATGCGGTCCTGATCGCCGCGTCAAGATCGTGTGGTCCTGATTGCCGCGGTGACATGGTGTGGTCCTGATCGCAGCGGTAAGATCGTGTGGTTCCGTTCGATTTACACGGCAGCTGAAAGCCTTGTGAAGGCTTCCATCGCCACCATGTTTCTCGTTTTACTACTTCCTCCCCCAGGCATGAAGTACCAAAACTGCCATATTTATACATCCTTTTGCATTGTTTATACAATATTATAGGCTGTATAAGCAATGGTACCCTCTAGTGATGAAGCACGCAATGACAAAGTAAAAAAAATGTTTTAAGGCGTAAAAAAAATATTAAAAGTTCAAGTCACTCCCCCTTTTTTTCATTTTGAAAATAAAAACAAATAAAAAATTAAAAGAATAAAAAAGTTACACATATTTGGTAAAGCCTAATTTATCCTGTATGCTGAACAACATAGAAGAAAAAAATTCCAAACGCCAAAATTGCGGTTTTTTTCGTCATTTCACGTCCCCTAAAAATTTGAATAAAAGTGATCAAGAAAGTTGCATGCATTCCAAACTGCCTGCAATAAAAAGTACTCTTCAGCCCACAAAAAATGCATCTTGACTCAAGTCCATAGGTAGAAGTACACAAAAGTTTCAAAAATAGAAAATGTTTGGATTTTTTTACCAAAACATAACGAAAACCCTATATGTTTGGTTTTGTCGGATTCATATGAACCTGTAGAATACAGATAATACATCATTTATATCAAAGATTGAACGGAAGTACTTTTTTTTCACATTTTGCCCCACTTAAATTTTTTGGGCGGTTTCCCAGCATATTCTGTAGTACGGTAAATGACATCATTAGGAAGTACATCTTGTTCCACAAAATCAAAGCCCTCATATGTTTATGTAGGTGCAAAAATATAAAGTTATGGCTCAGGGAAGGCGGGGAGAGAAAAACAAATGTTACAAAAAAAAATACTAAATTTTGACTGCTCAAGATAGTTGCATTCATGGAACAGGTAACGGACTGAACAAAGGGTTTTTTCTCCATTAACCCATATAAACAGTAGAACCAAAAACGAATCCAGTCCAGTTGAATGCAAAATTTGCTTTATAAAAATTGTTTAAATGCCCATATAACTTTTTAAGGTTTTTGAGGTTTGTCCCGTTATGCACTGATCTGAGAAAGGAGGCGTTATCTCCGAAACGTCATCATCCCGTGTGCTCGGACACCACGACTCTCCGTGCAGACACATGCAAACCACTCTCACCATGCCAACATGGATTGATATATGGACTATCATTGCGGTCATGATATGTAAGTGATTTTTGAATCTCATGGATTACAGGTTTTATATTTGTAATGAAAATTGAATTTGAACCCTTAAAAAGTTATATGGGCATTTAAATAATTTTCATAAAGCAAATTTTGCATATAACTGGACTGGATTCGTTTTTGGTTCTACAAAAAAAATAGGCTATGGCGGGAAAAGGGTTAAATTTCAATTCAAAGTGATCACCTAAATTTATTGAGCAATTCAGGAATCAAACACCTGTTGTGAATTGTAAGCTCCCTCTTAGAGATCAGTGTTGAGCAAAAAGTGCTAAAACATTGAATAGTTGGACATGTACAGCTAAAGTTGAGAGATGGTTTCATTTAGTTCATTTATAAAAAAAATCAAGAAATTTTATGTTCATCCTGAAATTTCAACCGAAAGCCAAATATCTCTAACTTTTTGTAGAGAGAGTAGTGAATATTCCATTCACCTTTTTGAAAAGATGAGTACACCACAAAACTGAGTACACCCCTAAGTGAAAATGGATAAATTGTTCCCAAAGTGTTAATATTTTGTGTGGCCACTATTATTTTCCAACACTGCCTTAACCCTCTTGGGCATGGAGTTCACTAGAGCTTCACAGGTTGTAGCCGCTGGAATCCTCTTCCATTCCTCCATTACATCACGGAGCTCCTCCACCTTCTGTTTGAGGATACCCCACAGATGCTCAATAGGGTTTAGGTTTAGGGGTTTAGGGTTGACCAGTCCAGCCTCTAATTTTGTTTAGCAAGACAGCGGGTCGTCTTGGAGGTGTGTTTGGAGTCATTATCCTGTTGGAATACAGCCCTGCGGCCCAGAAGGGAGGGGGTCATGCTCTGCTTCCGTATGTCACACTGCATGCTGACATTCATGGTTCCATCAACGAAGCCACAAACTTAAGTTCTTTCATTTTTTTTTTTTTTATGTAAAACATTGCCCAAAAAAATTAAAAAGGATAGAATATAAAACTTTATTGCTAAAATCACATTGGCTGAAAAATGGAGAAGAGTAGTGGTCCACAAAGAACAGTAGGCATACGGTCTATTACTAAGGTTTCAAAAAAGACAACTCACTGCTACAGGCTTGCAAAAACCTTATCTAAAATATAACTTTTAATCCAATATTTTAAAAATTATTATAAACCAAGACAAAGTCTTATAGAGTAAGTGGAACCATATACAAATCCCTAAAGGAGGTGTGTAATAATCTATATCTCAACACACTATCGGGAATTTGGACTAACACTGGAGAACAGGTCGTACTATATACATTATGTTGGATCTGTCGTGGTACCGGTAAATAGGTCATACTGTATTTTATAAATTTTTCATGTGTGGTGAATTTATACCGTATTTTATTTAGGGATTCTTAGGATGAGCCACCGATAGTTGGGGCCACTATTGTCGGGGCGATTGCTCTGCTTTTTTCAGGGACATGTAGGGGCGTAAAATAGGGGTAGTCTCAGTTGGATTGCAAACATTACATGATTTAATTTTTGGGCAATAGTATCCTTAGATAGTGGGTTGAGACAAAGATTATTTCACACATCATTAGGGATTTGTATATGGTTCCACTTACTCTATACAATTTTGTCTTGCTTTATAATAATTTTTTAAAATATTGGCTTAAAAGTCATATTGTAGATAGGGTTTTTGTAAGCCTGTAGCAGTGAGTTGTCTTTTTTGAAACCCTTGTTCAACCTTAGATTTTTCCGTGATATTTTTAAAAAGCATAATTTCCCTTCTTTCCGTGTGGACCATTACTCTTCTACATTTTTCAGCCAATGTAATTTTGGAAATACAGTTTTATATTCTATCTTTTTTAATTTTTTGGGCAATGTAAACTTTTTTTCTAATTACACTACTATTAAGTTGCACTGGCAATTATACTGTTTTGAAAAATATATATATTTTTTAGAGAGAAAAGGAAATATACACCATATGGGATTAGCTGAGACCAGACATCAGGATCGATGAGGATTAGAGACTTAGCCAGTTGCATCAGATGAGCAGAATAGAGCATCTGCCTTGATGTTCTTCTCAAGTGATCTGAAGTGAGGCAAAAAGAAATGGGAAAAGAAGAAAGATGAGTGTGCTCGTTAATGGTTCAGACAATGAGCAGACTACAGATACAGAAGATTTTTGTTCTCAGCGTAATCGGATGGCAAGGTCCTTCCAGTAGATTATGCCATTCCATGAGAGCCAGTCTAATCCCTAGCAGCTCCTGCTCTCCTATCATCTATTTTCTTTCTACAGTGGAGAAGGTTCTAGAGAAGTAACCATAAGTTAAGAATCTGTCTTTACTATTTCCTTGGTGCAGAACTACACTATATCCTATTGAGGATGCATCAACTTCCAGGCAGTAAGGTCTAGATGGATATGGATAATGCAAAAACTGTGGAGAGCAAAGCTTTTTTCATGACAGATCGTCACGGTTCAGCGCGGTCCTGCCTTGACCTCGGTGTCGTGCCTGCATGTCTCTGCGAGGCCCCTTGCAGGGTACCAGCAGCCGTGTTCTGCTATTACACTTGCCTGCTGTCCAGCTTGTTGCTTTCTGGGTCTGTCTGTGCACCCGTTGCATTCTAGCGGCTCGCGGGCAGCTTCATGCCTATTTAGTAGTTTCCTGTTCTGCACCTTCGCTCTTCACCCTGACCTCGGCTATAAGAGGAAGTTCTTGTCTCTACCAGTACTCTGTGTCAGTCATTGCAGTCTGTTACGCCTCTGCTGTGTCTGGTTGTGTCCACTGAGCTCCTGCAGTATCTCTGGACTTACCCTAGATCTGGTCCATGTCTTGTCATCTGAGCTCTGCACCTTCCTGTCTGTTCCTGTTATGTCTATGTCTCGCACCTGTCCTTGTCCTGCTGGCACCTAGTTCCTGGTCGTACCTGCGGTTACCCGTTCTTGCCATATCCTGGTGTACGTTTATCCCTCCTGTACTGCTGTGTTTCTGAGTTACGTTTCCTGCCCTGCTCATGTTCCTGTGTTCCTGTCCTGCACCTCGGCTGTCGCCGCAGTAGCCACGTCAGGGTTGGCACGGGTGGCCCTGAGCCAAGTCATCCCTCTGGGCAGGTCTGCAACAGACCGGGGCCCTAGACTCGCTCCTGGCGTGGTCCCCAGACTCCACCTCGCCTGCGGTGGATCACAGAGACTCACACCCGGATTCAGCGGTGCTGGCCCTCGGCTCGGTCTGTCAGTGCACCGCACCCGTTAGCAGTATGAACTGACATGGATTCCGCCAGGGGTGACCTGCCTCTCAGATTTGTCGCTGGTAGATCATGGTTCGCCCAGAGCGTCTGCACCCGTTGCCTGCTGGCTCATGGTTCGCCCAGAGCGTCTGCACCCGTTGCCTGTTGGCTCATGGTTCGCCCAGAGCGTCTGCACCCGTTGCCTGCTGGCTCATGGTTTGCCCAGAGCGTCTGCACCCGTTGTCTGCTGGCTCATGGTTCGCCCAGAGGGTCTGCAGCCGTTGCCTGCTGGCTCATAGTTCGCCCAGAGCGACTGCACCCGTTGCCTGCTGGCTCATGGATTGCCCAGAGCGTCTGCACCCGTTGCCTGCTGGCTCATGGTTCGCCCAGAGCGTCTGCACCCGTTGCCTGCTGGCTCATGGTACGCCCAGAGTGTCAGTATCCCTGTCCGCTGGCTCATGGTACGCCCAGTGTTCAGTATCCCTGTCCGCTGGCTCATGGTACGCCCAGAGTGTCAGTATCCCTGTCCGCTGGCTCATGGTACGCCCAGAGTGTCAGTTTCCCTGTCCGCTGGCTCATGGTACGCACAGAGTGTCAGTTTCCCTGTCCGCTGGCTCATGGTACGCCCAGAGTGTCAGTATCCCTGTCCGCTGGCTCATGGTACGCCCAGAGTGTCAGTATCCCTGTCCGCTGGCTCATGGTACGCCCAGAGTGTCAGTATCCCTGTCCGCTGGCTCATGGTTCCGCCCAGAGTGTCAGTATCCCTGTCCGCTGGCTCATGGTACGCCCAGAGTGTCAGTATCCCTGTCCCCTGGCTCATGGTACGCCCAGAGTGTCAGTATCCCTGTCCGCTGGCTCATGGTACGCCCAGAGTTCGCCCTGTCGCTAGCTCATGGTACGCCTCAGAGCGTCCCGTTGCCTAGCCTCATGGTACGCCCAGAGCGACCCTTGTCCTGGCTCATGGTCCGGCCCAGAGCGTCCCGTTGCCTAGCTCATGGTCGCCAGAGCGCCCGTTTGGCCTAGCTCATGGTCCAGCCCAGAGTGCAATCCGTTTGGCTAGCTCATGGTCCAGCCCAGAGTCACGTTTTGCCTCGTCGCTGGACCAGGCCCAGAGCATCCGTTTGGCCTAGCTCATGGTCCAGCCCAGAACATCCGTTTGGCCTAGCTCATAGTCCAGCCCAGAGCATCCGTTTGGCCTAGCTCATGGCCCTGCCCAGAGCATCCGTTTGGCCTAGCTCATGGTCCAGCCCAGAGCATCCGTTTGGCCTAGCTCATGGTCCAGCCCAGAGCATCCGTTTGGCTAGCTCATGGTCCAGCCCAGAGCGTCCGTTTGGCCTAGCTCATGGTCCAGCCCAGAGCGTCCGTCTTGGCCTAGCTCATGGTCCAGCCCAGAGCGTCCGTCTGTTGTCTAGCTCATGGTCCAGGCCAGAGCGTCCGGCTGTTGTCTAGCTCATGGTCCAGCCAGAGCGTCCGTTGTTGTCATTAGCTCATGGTCCAGCCCAGAGCGGCCGTCTGTTGTCTAGCTCATGGTCCAGCCCAGAGCGTCCGTCTGTTGTCTAGCTCATGGTCCAGCCCAGAGCGTCCGTCTGTTGTCTAGCTCATGGTCCAGCCCAGAGCGTCCGTCTGTTGTCTGGCTCATGGTCCAGCCCAGAGCGTCCGTCTGTTGTCTAGCTCATGGTCCAGCCCAGAGCGTCCGTCTGTTGTCTAGCTCATGGTCCAGCCCAGAGCGTCCGTCTGTTGTCTAGCTCATGGTCCAGCCCAGAGCGTCCGTCTGTTGTCTAGCTCATGGTCCCGCCCTGAGTTCCCCCCCATTTCTCCTAGTGCCCCGTTTGTTCCTCCCATGCACCTCCTTTTCTAGGTTTTCCCTATACTGGCTATTATACAGCCTGTACTTGGTTTTGGGATTGCCCCCGTAGAGTTTTTGGGCCCCTGGCCTATGTGGAGTGCCATTCTGTGATTTGGAGGGGGGATGGAGTGGGGCTTGGGGGGGGGGTACTGTCAGGGTTCATGCCGCGGTCCCTGCATTGGATCGTTGGCCTGTCCGTGCCTGCCATGTCTCTGCTGAGGCTCCCTGTGCAGGGGTACCAGCAGCCTGTGTTCTGCTATATACTTGCCTGTCCTGTCCAGTCTTGTTGCTTTCTGGGTCCTGTCTGTGCACTGTGCCTTCTAGGGCGTGCGCGCGGCAGCTTCATGCCTATTTATAGTTTCCTGTTCTGTGCACCTTCCTCTTCACCCTGACCTCTGGCTATAAGAGGAAGTTCTTGTCTATACTCTGTGTCAGTTCATTGCAGTCTGTTACAGCCTCTTGCTGTGTCTGGTTGTGTCCATCTTGAGCTCCTGCCAGTATCTCTGGACTTAACCCTAGAGATGCTGGTCCAGTCTGTGTCATCTGAGCTCCTGACCTTCTGTCTGTCTCTTGTTATGTCTATGTCTCTGCACCTGTCCTGTGTCCTGCTTGGCACCTGTTCCTGGTCTGTACCTGTCGTGTTACCCGTCCGGTTCCTGCCGTATCCTGTGGTGTACGTTTATCCCTCCTTTATCCTGCTGTGTTCCTGAGTAAGTTTTACCTGCCCTGCTTATGTTCTCCTATGTTCCTGTGTTCCTGTCCTGCACCTCGGCTGTCACCGCAGGTAGCCACGTCAGGGGTAGCGACCTGGGGGTCCCGCAGCCAAGTCCATCCCGCTTTGCGGCGGGCTCTGGCGAAGATCAGGGGCCCCTTAGACTGCGCTCCCTGGCGTGGTCCTCCAGCTACACAGACGTCCTCTTCAGCTTCAGGAGTCCAGTCTTTGCTGTTGCTGTTCTTCTTGGTGGAAGCCACCAGATTACATAAGTATGGAATAAATTCACAATATTAGTTAGTAAACCCCAGGAGGCACTGGATAGCATGGGGACCTGGAGAATGGGGCCAGTTGAGCAGTTTAGATTACTGATTAAGTCCATGAGTAAGCCTTGACCAGAAATCACATACCAAAGAAAAGCAGACTGGAAAGTTCAAAGAATGTTCAAGCTTGGTGAACAGGTCATTCTCTGACATAAAGTATCGATTGCATGAACCATTTCTTCAGTACAACTGCAAAATGTGGGAGAAAAAAATCTAAATGGACCATCACAAAGACATATAGCAAAGATGGGCTCAGGTAAACAATTTTAGTGTCCTATGCATCTGCAGCCCCCATCCATTACCAATTCCTATATTGCATCATATCAGTAGACCCCCTTTTCTTAAAGAAAGTGTGATAAGGGCCCCTGGTAGGACTATTTCCAATACTGCCCTGTAGCATATTTTGGAAGCTCATGGAGTACTAATGGTATAATACTTACAAATGCAAATCAGTTTATAAGCCATCTTTAGTAAGTTGACATAGGGCATTTAAAGTTGTCCCTTAACTTACAATGGCCTCAGGATACAGTGGTTTCCACATACAATGGTCTTTCCTGGGACATTGTATCTTGAAACCAGACTCAACATGTAATGTCATAGACACTGCTGATCTGCGGTACATGTGATTGACAGGAAGATCCAACCAATTCTCATGAACATTTTACTTATAAATCCTCTGTATTAGTGAAGTGCATGCAGTGATTGTCAGTCTAATAGCACCTCTACAGTACAGTGCGGTCCTACATGTTCTGTGCTGCTCTTTACATGTACCTGGATGAGCGGCTCCTTTGGGCACCAGGTGAGGGCCCCATTTTCTTCTTTGCTGATAAATTGTGTGGAAAGTATATAACCCAAAGATTCTCCGATCCTCAAAATACGTGAGGCTACAAGCTTCCAGCAGCTTTTTCTCTCTCCCTGCCAGAGGCGTAACTTGAAGCTCCGGGGCCGTGGTGCAAAAAGTGAAATGGGCCCCCAGCTATTATGTGCCACTTACAATGCTGGTATCACCTTATGTAGCAGGAGGGCTTTTGGGCCCCCTCAGGCTGTCGGGCCCGGTAGCGACTGCTACCTTTGCACCCTCTGTAGCTATGCCCCTGCTCCCTGCTCTTTCTTATCCCTCATTCCTTTAGGCTGCCATCAGTTACTCAGCATGTCCATTGTGAGTCACCTCCTGCAAGTAACAGACTTTGAAAGCTAAGGAAAAAAAAAATTAGAGCCCTGCAGCCAAGGCTACACTTTATAAATATCTTGCACTCATGTCTGTGTAACAGGAAAAGAGCTGATGTGTCAATCACTGCTATAGACCCATCTACTTGAACAGCATGAGTGATTCTAAAGCTGGCTGTGGCTCTGTGAAACTGCAAGGTGAGTAAACCCCTTTAAGCATACATGTAGCTGGAATTATGGGATTACCGACAGTGGTTGGAAGAGCACAGCTGACCGGATTTTCTTTAAAACAACCAGCAAGTCCTTCCTGGAAGATAGGAATCAGGGCTATTCCAGGAGAGCAAAACTGATTGTGTTCTGACTGACTTTGGAGTTGCTCCAACATGGACGAGGTAGCGAGGAGGCTGCAGAAGGAACGCAACCAGGTTCACTTTCTGAAGCAAACTTATGTGCCAGCAACTCAAAGTGGATGATGCACTGGTTCAGGAAACCTTGACAGGCTTTATGAACTCCACCATAATATATACACAAAGGGAGATGGAGACCTGGGTTGCCCATAGCAATCACTGGCAGTGCTGTAGCACATGAATATGAGCAGTAATATTCTGAAGCATCTGGTGAAGCTGATCAAGTTCTCAAATGAGACAACTACCGTAGTTGGCCAACATTGTTAGAGGATACTTCCAGGTTGCTACTCACCACACAGTCTCCAGCAGTAGCTGAATTCCTAGAGTGTGATACAGAAGGGTCAGACTTGTGGTCAGACAGGCAATAGAACAGGGCAGGCAGAGTTTAGTCATAACAATTATGCAGGGGTCAGGGCAGGTGAGAGTCAAGGTGAAATCTGCATAGCTGAATTGGAGATCATGGAAAGGCAGGGGAAGGAAGTAGTGATGAACACTTTAAATTGTTTTTTTCTGCAACAGATATTTGTCACCAATCATCTGACTCTTTTGTTTTAATGTGAACCCTGCTGCCAGTTCCATTCTTTTCTTCCATTCTAGTAGATATGCAAGTTGATCCTTGCAGTACGGTTTTCCCACTGTAGACATATGTCACCTATCCAAAGCGCAGTACTTGGCTTTTTTGCCAGTAACCTAGACTTTAAATGGGGCAGTAGTGCACATGCTCATCTTATGTCCTATTCAAAGGCCGAGCACTTTGGAAGAATTAGGAAATTGGGCACTCTGTTTTAGTGATCAGTTGAGGGACCTCCAGTGATCAGACATACTGTATAGCACCTATCCCATGGATAAGTGATTAATTTCTATATTGGAAAAACCCTTCTAAATCTGCAAGGACCAGAAAAGATTAAGGACGTGTCCCCACGGTCCGGGTTTGCACCTGGTTTTACAGACGGGTTTTTGGTTTTGAAAGTCGTCTGTATACCGGGTGTCAACTTTTTACACGGACTTCAAAGGAAATTCCTGCAGCAGTCCCCACTGCACAGATTTTCCCCCGGATAGGTTTTTAGAAAGCCGACGGTCCGAAAAACATAGAACATATTCATGAACACGTCGGCATGAAGGGGGAGGGCTTGATTCGCAAACCGTGGACAAAATCCATCCCCCTGTGGCTGTAAAACACGGTCCCTAAACAGAGCAAATGCCGGTCAGGATTTCTGACTGACATTTGTCCTGTGCCGTGTAAACGGCCCATAAAGCTGGCCACTGGATATCTGTTAAATTGGACAGATTTGCCAGCTTGTTGTACAGAGTAGCAGCCAGGATGTTGGATGCTTCAGCATCTACGATGAAGTACCAGGTGCAGGCTTAAAGGGAATATGTGGCCAATTTTTTTACTTATTAAATCAAGCCCCTGATCCCTATTCTTTTCCTCTTGGCCGTTTTTATTTCCTGATTGTAGATTTCTCAATCTACTATATATGATTGTGGGGAAGACATTCTTGCTTGCACTGCTTTAACAGCAGTCAGAGAGATACTTTACAGCAGCTTCATGTCCATAGGATTCTTAAGACAGTTTCTGTCCCATAGATGTCTATAGGAGAGTTTTCACTGTGAAGGCAGAGGAGAGGGGGAGCTGTGACATCTCCTCTTGTGACTGGTGGATTTTGTGTTATCTATACACATTGGTGTCTCCTTTCAGTTTGACCCTGCTGTTACTGATAATGAGCGCACTGCTGAAAAGCTCTCTAAACAGAACAGGAAGTGTCAGACGATTATTAGGCTTAGTGGCCAAAGTGAAAACTGCAGGACTTAGGAATTATTAAAAAAAACACTGAAAGTGATATGGAAAATTAAAAATAACATAACCAAAAATTCCTACAAAATGTGTTTAACATAAAAATGTGAGTTAAACAATAAGTCATTTTTTGATGACACATTGCCTTTAAGACAATCGTTCACATTATTTCTTAAGAAAGATTTTCAGTACCATATTGGCTGGTCTGTCACAAAAGCTTCAGCAGCCCACATACTGTCAAGTCTGATATACATATATGAGTGTTGTATCCTTTTTATACTTTTATATGCTTCAAATCCTAATTTTTCCTTGCTACTAAATTGCTAGCTATAAGTACCTATGCAAGATAATATGGCACCGACATCCTGTGTACCGCACCCAAAGATGACGTCAAGACTGATGGAAATCAGATAACTTACAGGAAACCAGATGACTTACTGGAAACCACCCGATGACGTTAATACTGCGGTTAATCTAACCAATAAGAAGTAGACAGCAGAAGATGTCTGATTTGTTGCAATAATAACCATGCCTAAAACCATGCCCTCTTCCTTTCCTGTTAAATACTTGTGCACTAAATAAACCCCAGTAGTGCTGGTTGGACCAGGGTGAGAGCATGAGCTGGGTTTGAAACGGAACTTTGTATCTGTGTCATTCTTGGCGCTGTGCACACATGCTACTGATTGGGGAGTGACTGACTGACCCATGTATTGTCGCTTCACGACCCCAACAATTTGACGCCCAACGTGAACAGGGGGGCCATCGAGAGGAGGACCAGAAGCCTGCTGACCCATACGGACTGCCGGACGAACTCCTGTCCCTTCCTGATGAGGCTTGCGCAACCTCACTGAATCACTTTAAGTCTACCCATATTCTGTATGTGTTTACTTGCCTGTGAATCGGGAAGTGACAGTTAGTAATCTGGTTGTTAGACGGGGAAGTGAGTTGAACGTCCGAGTGGTACGGACATTTGTGTATCTCCTTCGGTGGTCAAGAACCGCAGCACTGTGAGAATTCTCTCATTACCACGTACGGCTCAGTCGGTCACTATTACTGCATACGATTGACAGAATTAGAAAGAGGAAGTAAAGACAGCCCGAGTACAGTGAGATAAAAGGGGAAGTTGTCTGTTTAGTTAAAAAGTATTGTGTTCAGTGCCGTAACATATTACTGGGACATAGGCTGTCAGTCCGAGAAAGGAGACAGGGCAGGTGTCCACAGGACCCTTACGGTCCCATAAGTTCATTAGGGACTTGGTAGAAAATTACTCCATTACGGAGTGGTAGAGGTACACGTAGAACTGCAGTTTGGGGTTGGGGACCCAACGACAAGATCCTGTAACCGGAGGAAGGTGGATCTTGAGTGATAACTGTGAGTCTAACACTTAGTGAGCAGCTGCACTGTTGTTGTATCTCTGATTAGTAATTATGTTGCGGCTATTTAAACGAAAACAGACCCTCCCTGCAGGGGCACAGACGGCAGTAGAATTGGTGAGGGCGAGAGAAGGAAAGAAATATGTGAAAGAAGTGAGTCGCTTGTACAAATTAGCTTGATTGCCGTCAGACGGCAGCCCAGCATGTGGAAAGATATACTTAACACAGGAAGAGGCATACTGGAAGATAAGGGCTTATTTGAAGCTGCACAGGCTCATTTCAGAGTCGCGAGGGCTTTACAAGTTGAAGGATATGCAGAAGTTAAGGGAGAGGGAGGAGATGAAAAAGCTGAAATGCTGTTTGGATATGTAAAAGCTGATGTGCCAAGATCAAATGTAACTGCAACTGTTGATGCGCCACCGCCCTATGATGGCGCTGGAAATGGACCCGAAGGGTAGACCTGCACCACGTGCACCACTTCCGTGAAACGTGCGTCAGTTGTAGGGAACCACGCCCTCATCTGCGCATTTCCTGCCCCACTTCCGTTGCGATGCCATCTTTGGGTATGGACGGAAGTGGGGCAACCGGAACTTCCTCTGGCAGCCATCTTGGTGTACCCTCTGGCAGCCATCTTGGTATACCCACCGGAACCCGGAACACACCATTGTATCCGGTAATAACGACTTCCGGATCCTATTACACAGGCCCAACTTCCGATAGGCCCACAGCACCAGAGGAGGCTAAAACACCTCCCCCTCCGGTAGTCTCATTATTACCCCGTTGTATACAGCCAGGAAGCCCAACCGGCTGACACGACTCATGATGCTCCGCTCCCGGAACTCCCATTATCTGACATTACCACTCCCAATGTCACATGGGCCCCACCTCAATAGCCCGGTCCCATGCCTCGGTCTCATATGACCCACCCGGTTCCGAGATAGGGGATCCTACTATTACAGAACAATGGACGGGGGTGTTTCAGAGAATGTACACCACTGTGTCAGGGGGACAGATCACTCTCAGTGTGGGTTATGGAGATCTTGGTACGCTTAATGTGGGGGCCATGGTAAATGCTGCTAACTCAGACTTGGAGCATAGGTCGGGATTAGCCCGCCGGATGTTAGAACTTGGAGGCCCCCAGATACAAGCAGACAGCAGGACCTTAGAAGCCCAAGGTAACCGAGTGGAAGTAGGGGATATAGCAGTCACCGGCCCTGGTCGCCTTCCCTGCTCTATCCTGATCCATGCTGTAGGCCCAATTTATTACAGAAACCACCCAGAAGACAGTCGATGCTTGCTCAGGTCAGCCATAAGGAAGCCTCTAGTGTATGCATCCAACGTAAGCAGGGAACGCATGCCAGACAGATCAATAGCTCTGCCACTAATTTCTTCAGGCATCTTTGGGTACCCCATGAGTGACTTTATAGAAGAAGTGGTGCACATAGTGAAACACTTTCTGACAACACACCCTACTACACTTAGTGAAATCAAAATCGTGACAAGTTCCCCAGATGCCGCTGATGTTGTGAAGAGAGCCATACTACACAGGATGGAGCCAAGCATACCTGATATCCAGCCACCCCCTACACCACCTACTTTCCAGACACAATACTCTGAAGTTGATTCCTTTGAATATGTAAATCAACATTCTAGAAATAATAAATTTGTTTCACAGCCCATTATGCCTGCAGCACAGCCTCCAGAAACCGAGGATGAAACCCTCAGGTATGTCAAGTTTACCCCAACTCAGGTTTCAACTCTGGTGAATCAGCTCCCGGATCCTGAAAAGCACCCTATGCCTTTTTATAGAAGACTGGTGCAAATACAGAAGACCTATGCAGCGACCTGGCAGGATCTAATGGCCATACTTGAAATTAAGGCCACAGATAGCTATCTACCTATAATAAAGACACATCTGGATGATGCTAGACTCACTTCCACGGATTCTTGGGAACTAGGCGTGACCTTATGCGAACAATTGAAGAAATGGGCACAGGACATGCTTACGGACCAAGCTGTGTCAATGCAAGATGTCCAACAAGAAGAGGATGAATCTGTGGACAAATATGCAGCTCGCATCACGCAACAATTTGAAGATTTGGGATTCTCAGCTCAAAACAAGACCCATGCCTCTTTGCTGACCCGTGCATTCATGGATGGGTTACAAGAACAGTTAAAGGACAAGATTAACTCTGTCAGGCCTGAAACTGTGACTCTATCACTGAAGGAAGCTGTTATTATTGCCAAAGGATTCCATAAAGCACTGGTCAAGGAGAAGAAAGATGGGAAGAAGAAGAAAGTAATGATGATGACCTCAAGTTCAGGGAGGGACCCAGACCAAGAAAGTGTTGATTGTGTGTTACCAATGATGCCAAATCTGACTCAACAAAATCAAGTGTATCAACCTGTTCCTCAACCACCAGTACAGTATGCACCTCCGCAGGCACCACTGACTTATCAACAACCCTACCAACTTTATGCAGGACCCCAGCAGCCATACAACGGCCCACCCAGACAGGACAGGCGTGGCCAACCCACCTGCTGGAATTGTGGACGACTTGGACACGTGAGGAGAAGCTGTAGATCTCGCCCTGCGCCTCAAGGAAGATACCAACAAAACGCATACCAGAATGATGGACAGCAACAACTGTCACAACTGCCAAGACAATGAAGTCAAGGCCAACCTGTGTCCCTCCTGCCAGCCACCTCCACTCTACCTGAATCACCTTGTGGGAAAGTGGTCCTGACAGTTGATAGTATTCCTGTTGAATTCTTAGTGGACACGGGGGCGGCCACATCTGTCATCACCAGGAAAGACTTACCTCCTGAAGTACCCTTGTCATCTGATATTGTTACCTGTATTGGAATTGAAGGAACCAATTCTAGAGCACCCCTCACTGTACCCATCCCACTGGGACCTTTCCCCGATGTTACAGTACGCCTCCTCATGTCTGATACATGCCTGGTCAACCTGCTGGGAGCAGACTTACTCAGGAACATGAAAGCTAACATCAAGTTTGGAGAAACAGGAATGCACCTAGAGCTACATAACCCTGATTGTGAGGGGCAAGATGGATGTCTGTTTACTGAAAGCCTTGCCCATTCTGATATCCCAAGTACTGAAGCAAGATTCCCTCTATGGTGTTCTACCCCATGTTGAAGCCCAGATACCTGAAGCCCTTTGGTCCAGGGGTCCGGACGATGTAGGAACCCTCCCAGTGGCACCAGTCAAGGTCTTCATGAAGGCTGATGTTCCATTCCCACAAGTACCCCAATACCCTCTCAAGGCAGTACAGGAAGAGAGTTTGGCAGCTCAAATTGAAACCCTAAGAAAACAAGGTGTTCTGGTACCTTGCATTTCCCCTTGTAACACACCATTATTTCCGGTCAAAAAGAAGACCCCCAAGGGAGAGAGACCCAAGTTCCGCCTCGTGCAAGACCTCAGAGCTGTCAATACTGCAACTATATTGGAGACTCCCGTAGTCCCAAATCCAAACACTCTTCTTTCAGGTGTACCACCCTCTGCTAAGTTCTTCACTGTTCTGGACTTCTTCAGTGTGCCCCTACACCCTGACTGTCAATATTTATTTGCATTTACTTTCCAAGGAGGACAACTCACGTGGACACGCACCCCTCAAGGAGCTCAGAACAGCCCAAATCAATTCACACAAGCCCTGAAGACATGTCTGGAACCCTGGATACTACACAACCCTGAGGCACTGTTATTACAATATGTAGATGACCTTCTCCTGTGTGGATCAGACGTGCAAACTTTGGAAAGGTTGTCCATCTCCTTATTACATCACCTGCATGCCATAGACTGCAGAGTGTCCAGAGACAAGGTTCAGTGGTGTCAACCTCGTGTTATCTTCCTAGGACACTGTATCTCAGAAGGAACCAAACATCTCACAGAAGACAGGAAAGCGGCCATCGAGCAAATGACATACCCAGAAACTATCTCACAGCTCCAATCTTTCCTTGGTCTGATTACTTATTGCAGACAATGGATACCAGATGCTTCCAGACTTATGCAACCATTGTATGATGCCCTGAAGACTGGACCAGGATTCTACGATGCAGAAACTCCAGACATTTACAGGCAGCAAGAGGACTCCTTTCACATGTTGAAGGAAGCAATTTCTAAGGCCCCCGCCCTAGGCCTTCCGGATTATAGTCAACCTTTTCACCTTTTCGTTTCAGAAAGTGATGGACATGCTGCAGGAGTCCTGTGTCAGAAACATGGCGGAAAGCAAAGACCACTAGGATATTACTCTTGTCGCCTAGACCCAGTCGCCAGAACTTCACCAGCATGTCTAAAAGCGGTACATGCAGCCCAAGCCCTGCTAGACAGGACTGCAGACCTGATTTTGGGACATGATGTCATTATCCAAGCCAGTCATGATCTTGCCGCTGTATTGACACAAACACAGCCTAGACATATGTCACATCAAAGACACCTGAGACTTCAATGTTCCTTAATGTTGCCTTCTAATATCACGTTCCAGAAATGTCACACAATTAACCCTGCCACCCTACTGCCACATTCCAGGGGGGAGTATGACGAGGATGATCTGAATAATCAATAATGAAACCCTTTCCTCACGACTGCCGTGCAGCCCTTCAATCTAAAATTTCTGCACCATCAAATGTGAAAGAGACTGAACTCCAAAATGCAGACCTTGAACTATGGACGGATGGCTCCAGATTTGCTGACCACGCCGGTAGGTTCCACACAGGATATGCAGTCACCTCTGAAACGGAAGTCCTGATGGCTGAAGCACTTCCTGCCCACATGTCGGCCCAAGAAGCGGAGCTGATAGCCTTACAGATGGCCTGTGACATGGCAGCTGGACTAAGAGCCAACATCAAGACAGACTCAAGGTATGCCCATGGTATAGCCCATGATTTTGGGATCCTTTGGAAGAATAGAGGTTTCATCACTGCATCAGGAACCCCGGTGAAGCATGCGGAACGCATTCAGAGCCTCATGGAATCCATCCTGAAGCCTACAGAAGTTGCAATTATCAAGGTCAAGGCGCATGGAAAAGTGAACTCTAAGGACGCCAGAGGAAATCACTTGGCAGATCAAGCAGCCAAACAGGCTGCCTTGGGGAATGTGTCAGGCAGGTGGCAGGAACCCGAAGCAATGCCTATCATGGTGACCACCAGAGCCCAGAAGAAGCAATTCAAAGAAGATGAACGACTGCAGAGACCAGAAGACTCCAGAGACAACTTGGGCCTGGGTAGACCGCCTCATGACAAATTAAGGGCAGAACAAGTTCACACGACCAAGGAAGAAAGGAAAGAATGGAAGGATCAAGGGGCCAAGATGGAGAATGGAATCTGGAAGAAGGATGGACTCATTTGCCTCCCAAAACGAATGTACCCAGCCGTTGCAACATGGGCACATGGCATCACTCACAGAGGAAAAACACAGGCTCTAGCCTATGTCAAGAAGTTCTACTATGCACCTGGAATATCAACAACAATCACAGCCTACAACAGAGCTTGTCAAATTTGCAAAACCTGCAACCCGGCCAAAACAGAGAAGGTGCCACCACAACACTTGGCCAAGCCTGATTACCCATTCCAAAGGATACAAGTGGACCACATACAACTTCCTAAGTCAGGCAAATATGAATATGTCCTAGTGGTAGTAGACATGTTTTCAGGATGGCCAGAGGCATACCCAGTCACCAACATGACAGCTAGAGTCACAGCTAAGAAATTGATCACAGAGGTTGTCTGTAGATTTGGAATACCCCAAGTTGTGGAAAGTGATCAGGGTCCAGCATTTACAGCCACGATTTACTCAGAACTATGGGAGATGTTAGGAGCTGGTGTAGGATTACATACCCCATATCACCCCCAGAGCTCAGGGAAGGTGGAGAGGATGAATGGGACACTAAAAACAAATTGCTAAAAATGAGTCAGGAAAGTCCATTAGAATGGCCAGAATTGCTGCCCATTGCCCTGTATCAGACATACCCCACAGGCTAAACATGGGTTAACCCCATATGAAATCCTTTTTGGGGCACCCCCCAAGATAGGAGAGATCAGAAACCAGGAACTATCAGAATCACATGATAAAGTGGTAAAATTTGTTGTAGAACTTGCTAAATAACTAACTAACACCCATTCTATAGTTTCTGCTTCCCTTCCAGAATCCTCAGGTGAAGTGGTACACAGTTTTGCACCAGGAGATAAGGTGTATGTGAAGAAGCCTATCGGGAAAAACTGTCTTGACCCCAGATTTGAAGGTCCTTATCAAGTCCTACTGACGACCCCAACCGCTGTCAAATTGGAAGGGAGAAACACTTGGATACACGCCTCCCACTGCAGACGAGATCCTAGTGAATCATGAAGTTCTATATCCTTTCTATATTACTCACTCTGACGGGGGATGGGGGGGGCAGCAGAACCTACTGTTCTCTGGGTAAATCTGACTAAACCTGTGAATACTTGGACATTTGACTATTGTACTGTGGCCCCATGTGATGTATTTGTCAGGTCGGGACTTAGACCAGATGGTCCACAATACTATCTTTGTGTTACTACTGTGTGACTACTGTTCCTCCTGGTCAGATGCAGCCTGGAATACGGGGGAAGATTGTGGATACAAACCCGAAGAATTCATGACAAGTAAGGATAAAAGTGGAAAATTCCTTAAGACTAGAATGACTCTCACCAAGGCGGGGGCCCATTCCACGAAGTGGCTTGGATGTAACGATAGGGCCAAAGGATGTAGCCCCCTATTATTGAATTTAGAAAATGCCCAACCAAGTGATTTACAGACGTTTGCTCTTGGGGTCTATTATACGTATTATAAATATCGCAACCTCCCCCGCAGACAAATAGTGTTCAAAGACATAAAAACTAAGCCCGCCGCAATTCCCAACCTAGCCGACTCACCCGCTTCAACTCCAAGCCTTAAACCCTTTGAAAAAGCTATAAAGGAGATAATACCTATACCTAATTTGAAATGGGAGGATGTCATAGCTGTAGAGACACGGACCACCCCTAGAAAAAATCTTTGTTTAGAATGGGTTAGATACACTGTGAGATCATACAACATCACTAGAGGATGTATAGCTTGTGCTGCAGCCAGCGGGCAATTGGGAACAGTGCCATTCCACATTTCAGAGAGAAATGACACAGAATGTCTGTTAAAACTACTGAAAGATCAACAAAGTGATGAATGCCCAATTATCGCCCTCTGGTAACTCACAACCCTAAAGTCAGACCCCCGGGAGAAATCATAGTCTACGCTGGTAACTACACCTGTTTCCATGCCAACCACCCTGGAGGGAGGCCTTAGGTAACTTCTCTGACGGCTTCTGTTCCAAAGAGATAAACATAAATGAAGCCCTTTTGCAAAACCACACCAAGAGCTTATACGATATCTATTGGTTGTGTGGGGATGACAAAATACGAGGGAAATTACCCCGCAGTTGGACAGGACAATGTGCCCTAAGAAAAGTACTTATGGCATTTAGAATACTTCCTTGGGAACCCCGGGATGATGAGGGAAATGTCAGGACTTTACGCAGAGGTAGGAGAAGTAAACGACCCACGGGAAGTTTTGATTCTGCAATTTATATAGATGCCATAGGAGTCCCAAGGGGGGTCCCAGATGAATTTAAAGCCAGAGATCAAGTACTTGCAGATTGGGAGTCGATTTTCCTCTGGCCCACCATAAATAAGAATGTAGATTGGATCAATTACCTGTACTATAATCAAAGGTTTGTAAACTATAGTAGAGATGCTTTCCTTGGGATTGTTGAAGAGTTAGGCCCAAACACCAGAATGACTCTGCAGAACCGATTGGCGGTTGACATGATACTAGCAGAAAAAGGAGGTGTCTGTGCCATGATAGGAGAAGAATGCTGTACTGTACATACATCCCTGATAACACAGGTGTCAATGGAAAAACCACAGTAGCCATCTCCCAAATTGTCAACCTATCAGTGGAACTTAAGAAACACTCTGGGATAACCAACTCTTGGGGTGATTGGTTCACCTCATGGACCCATGGATGGAGAGAAATGCTGACCCAAATAGGGATTGCTATAGGATGTGTTCTCCTGGTACTGATGATACTCTCAATTTGCGTTATCCCCTGTATTAGAAGAATGATGACTAAAACCATAGAGGCAGGAACAAAGGGAATATTTGTAAACCACACAGAAATGGATCCACTGATGGCAGGACCCGATATTGATATGAATACAATAAAGGTGTATGATGACATAACAATCCCCACCCCAGAATACACAGGGTTTTTTAGGGATAGTGAGGATCTGACTTTCCTATGTGAAAGACCTTTAAGTGGGAGCCTATCCGCAAGGGATAGGTTGTCACCCAAGAGTGTGAAGAGGAACGAAGCACATTGGAACAGATCATCAGGTTCACACAAGATTAGGAAAAATTAGTATTTAGGGGGGATTGTCAAGTCTGATATACATATATGTATGAGTGTTGTATCCTTTTTATACTTTGATACTTTTATATTTTTATATGCTTCAAATCCTAATTTTTCCTTGCTACTGAATTGCTAGCTATAAGTAACCATGCAAGATAAGATGGCGCCGACATCCTGTGTACCGCACCCAAAGATGACGTCAAGACTGATGGAAATCAGATGACTTACTGGAAATCAGATAACTTACAGGAAACCAGATGACTTACTGGAAACCACCCGAGATGACGTTAATACTGCGGTTAATCTAACCAATAAGAAGTAGACAGCAGAAGATATCTGATTTGTTGCAATAATAACCATGCCTTAAACCATGCCCTCTTCCTTTCCTGTTAAATACTTGTGCACTGAATAAACCCCGGTAGTGCTGTTTGGACCAGGGTGAGAGCATGAGCTGGGTTTGAAACGGAACTTTGTATCTGTGTCATTCTTGGCGCTGTGCACACATGCCACCTAATTGGGAGTGACTGACTGACCCGTGTATTGTCGCTTCACGACCCCGACAATACAATA
Organism: Phyllomedusa bahiana; assembly: GCA_025379985.1. Taxonomy (NCBI): domain Eukaryota; kingdom Metazoa; phylum Chordata; class Amphibia; order Anura; family Hylidae; genus Phyllomedusa; species Phyllomedusa bahiana. Next base: position 19,786 of record JAODAL010024194.1, on the reverse strand, counting down.
TGCATAAAATAGCCATGCAGAAAGCAAACAGTAGTGAATTTTGAATTTTTTGGTCATGCACCTTAGCTCTCTCTAAAATAAACTACACCAATAACACAAGAAATGGAAAATAAAAGAGAAACATAGAAACACCTAATCACACAATCAGGGACAGACATGCACTCACATTTACAGTCAGGGACAAATGTTTTCTGCTACTATGCAAGCATCAATATTACCAATAATACCAACATACAGTGACCATATAGTGATTAGATACTCAAGTGGGTTGCCATTGCATGGCAGGCCATACAGTACTGACCCCATACAGAATAACATGCAGGGACTCATAGGTGATGTCTATTCTGATTGAAGGCGTTCACTTTCCCTTTTCTTCTCTATCTGCTCAAGACCTCCTCTTCCAGCTACTGCTCGTCTCTGCAGAATTTGCCACACAGACATCTTAGGCGCCCACATATCCAAGACCTGCCCCAACCTCTACACAAACTCCTCATTCATAATGTCCCATATAGCCCTTTACTACTTTGTTTCCTATCCAGTAATATTGCCATTTTATTCTCCTGCTTAGGGAAGATTCCCCCTCGAGACCCATTGATATTGTCATATCCCTCCCTCACCTATTACTAATGACCCATCTGTGTACCCTCCTCAGTAATAGTGCCCTATAACAAAATGACTTTACAGCAGATTTTTAGGCTTGTTAAGAGCACTCAAAAAGTAAAACAGATTTTTTTAAGTACAAAGTGTGAAACCCCGGCTTCTAGTTTTTATAGTTATTTTTTTTTTGTTTGTTTTGTTTAATATAGAGTAATAATGATAACACAGATGGTTTAATTAAATTCTCTTTATTATTAAATGTGTATTAGGGCTTGTTCATGCAGTTTTCACTCCGTGTTACAAGCGCTTTTTAGATGCGTCTCGGGTACCGACAGAGCGGACCCAGAGACGGCTCTAAACAATTAGCAGTGAGTTTACCACTGGGGTCTATGAGGAAGACGCAGCGGGGTTCACATGAGAGATCGCCGCTGCGTGTTTACATAGCGCATCTCGGGTCCATCTTTGAAAGAATTGACATGCAATTTTTTAAAGAGACGGAGTCGAGCGGCGCTTTTGAAACACGCAACGGCGATCTCTCATGTGAACGCCGCTGCGTCTTCCTCATAGACCGCAGTGGTAAACTCACTGCTAATTGTTTAGATCTGTCTCTGGGTCCGTCCTGTCGGTCCCCAAGATGGACAGCGCTTGTAACACGGAGTGAAAACTGTGTGAACAAGCCCTTGCAGCTATCTATGTTAAATTGTTGAAAAAATTGGAAAACTGACACATATATGTTGATACAAGGATATTTGTCTACATTGCAATGGTTGTTTACATGTAACTTTGTAAGGGTATGTTCACATGGTGTATTGCGGTGCGTGTGGTACGCGCCGCAATACACCGTGTGTTTTGGAACCATGCGCTGATCAGCGCTTCTATCCAAAACATGGGAGGGGGGGGGGCCATAGACATTCATTGTCAGGGGTGCATATTCGCCAATAACAATTGACATGTCACCTTTCTCCCCCGGCGTACAATACGATCGTGGCAGGAGAAGGTGTAAGCCATAGCTCTCTATGAGAGCTATGGATCACTGTCACGGCTGGCCCCTCTCCCCACGGTGCGGGCGATGGGCACAGCCGTGACTCGCTCGCGTTCCCGGCTGCGCCAGTAATTGGTTCAACCGGCCGCTGACCTTATGTAACCGCTCTGCCCCTGGCCTGCCCTTACCGGATCAATTTGTGCCTTGTGCCGTAGAGAAAGCGTTACCGTGTGCATTCCTGACCTATCCGTGTTTCTGACCTCCTGCTACGTCCTCCGACCTCGAAGCTCCTGCCCTGACCTTATTGCCTGTCCACGATTATGTCTACGTCTTACGATTTGGTACCACGCTCACCCATGGCTGCCATCGCAAGCAAGTCACGCCAGTGGAAGCGACCTGGTAGTTTCCCGCCGCAGCAAGTCCATCCCGCTTTGCAGTGGGCTCTGGTGAAAACCGGGTGCTACTTAGACTCCGATCCCTGGTACGGCTTACACCATCGCTTGCTCTGGTCCAGAGGATCCACTACCGTAACAATCACCGTAATTGTGGTGCGCATTTTGCCACGTATAGCGCACAATATGCGGCGAAATGCGCGCTCAAATAAGCCGTGTGAACAAACCCTAATGTGTTTAATAAAATATTTGTAAAAAAAAAGGTACAAAGCGAAATCCTTAGATATCGTAGGGATAAGAAATCAAACTGATCTTTAACATAAAAAGCAACCCTTGTAGTGAGACACCCCTTTAATGGAGTCTTGGCAAAGACATAGGTGTTTGTAAAACTGTTGCATTGTCCGTACAGAGGTAAGTTAGTTTATCATCATGCTTTGTTTAATATAAAAAGACAAGTGTCTGAAATCTAGTGGAGAAAAACAAAATCTTTGCGGTGCCAGTCTGCCAAGCTGAAAGCCTCTTCAGACCACAGCATCATATTGGATCTATGATGAAGAGGTGCTTGATGTAAGTCTACATAGTATCCCTTGGTCTACTCTGTGCGAAAGATTGTCTTGCATAACTGCTTCATCCAGAAGCCTTAATGCTGTATTTGTGGCTTTGTAACCATCCGAATTTTACTGTTCACAGAATTTTAAAAAGCTTTTAAATTCTGCCAGGATTCATAGAGAAAGCCTAAGAGCCCTGATTTCCCTGCTCGCAGAAAGTGATTGACAACTCCTGTATGAGTTTATATATACGGAGTGAACTGTCAATCACAAGGTGTGGGCAGAGGAAAGCAGAATTCAAAGGATTCCCCCATGAGGCCTTGCAATATTTAAACAGCTTTGTACAAGCTCTGTTCTTCTTTTCTATTCTATACCACCCTCAGATATGGTAGCATAGGAGACCAACCAAACCACTTTAAGTACAAAGAATTGAAATATTTGAAACTGGTGCCCTTTGAATACCTGTCGTTGCTCCTGATACATCTGTCTTAGTAAATACTTGTGTTCCCTAGTAAATAACAATTTTAGAGCATCTTCTCTTATACCCCAGTCTTGTGCTATTCCTCTTTTATTACTTATAGAAGATTGTTGCTGAATCGGTCAGCTTGGTGTTACCATTTGGGGTGTGGACCTGCAGAGTCTGACACTGTCTAATCAGCCACTGCCCTTTGAAAACTGGAATGGTAACACCCAGATGATAGATTAATTAATATTATTATAGAAATAACAGAGTAACAACACAATGCAAAGATATAAGAGACAATGCACCAGAATTGTTATTTCATAGGGAACACAAAGATGTACTGAAACCGACATATCAGCATTGGCCACTGGTCGTCTTTAAAGGGAACCTGTCACATAGGTTATGCCCCCCTTGCTGAGGACAGCACAAGCTAGTGTCAGACCTGCTGTTCCCAGCACTGTGCCCCTTATTCTGTAAGATGATGTAGTTTTACAGCATTAACCCACTCAACTACATTGTAGCTATTGACAGCTCTTTATATAAACAGACCTTTGTTTGATTAGAGTGAGCACACTGTGAAGAAAGGCTTGGTGATGTCATGCCTGCTGGGTCACATGATATGCAGTTCAAACAAATTATACATGCCCCATTTTGAACACACTGAAAGATGAAGCAGGTCAAACCAGGCATGAAATGCCTTTGTGGTAAAACCCATTTAATTCTGAGGTCTCCAACTTTGAGACCACCAGTCTGGACATAATCAAATAAGAAGCAATAGGACCAGCTTTCTGGCTCTCCCACAGATTCAGCTTCCAGTCACATTGCTACTTTCTCTGCACTTATGCACTCCCATTTTGGGAATTTAAGAAACAGCGTACTTTGTGGTGGTGCACTGTTTTCATAACTTCCATTTATCTATATGGGAGTAACAGAAGCAGCATAAAACACCTGCGTATTCCTATAATCCGCCGCCACATTCTCCGGCTTCAGGTAGTGGCACCAGAACCCATAAGCTGTTAGCTACACTCCTGCTCAACACCTTTTCCTGGGAACTAGCTTCCTTGTATTCCCTCTGCGGCAGTTTACTATACCACCACTGTAGAAATGTAAGAAGAAACCACTGGCAGAATTAAATTTAGGATGTGCCCACCCAGCTGGTATCTTGTACGTGGTTTTGGGGGACTATTCTGCCCACGGTTTGCGGATTCCCCACCTCCTCAACCACTGACATGTTCATGTTCTGCCCGAAAACTGTGCAGAAGAATTAACATGTTCTAAGTTTTTCGGACCGCGCGGCGGTGTAAAAAACCGTCCGGCGGAAAATCCGTTCAGTGGGGACTGCTGCATGGATTTTATATTAAAGTCTATCAGGATGGTTGACAGCTGGTTTACACATGGTTTTCGAATTTGAAATCCGGCTGTAAACCGACTGTCAACCATCCTTATAGACTTACATTTTTTTAAAGCCAGAAAACCCAATTTGATGCCATTTTTTGGTACCAACATTATTAGCCTTGATTGTCCTTACGAGTAAGCTAGGGCGTAAAAACTTTTGCTCTTTCTGGTGAACATGATCTGTCAATGGCTCTGAATACATTTTTAATAGCTACTGTACAGCTTATTTTCACAGTTTATGCTACCTTATTGTAAATGATGCAATATTTATTTCCTATCTGAAAACAAATAACTGAATAGTGGTACCACAAGGTAGAGGTCCTGTTAAATATTTTTTAATGGGCCCCAGGAGCTTAAAGCCGTTTCTCTGCTTTTGCTCAGCAGCATCCTCTAACATACTGCCTGTATCTACTGCTCGTTTTGATCCTAGCATGCTCTCCTATTAACAGTTGTCTTTTGCTTATCCTCACCATTAGTTCTTTTTGGATTTGTGTCACTCGGACTAGACCTGTAATACAGTTGCATTTTCTTCAAATATTCACTTATAGAAGCTTCTGTACTCATTTTTACTATTTGGGACACCAGTTTACCAGCACTGTGGAAGTTCCCATCAGGTGGAGTACACTGCGCGAATTACGGGCTGAAATACGTCCCAGTCATTACGGTAATCCACAGTGCTCATAGAGAACTATGGATTACGTCTCCTCTCCCTGCTCGCACAATACGATGCGAGGGGAGATAAGTGACATGTCAATTATTCACAGCGTATACGTGCCGAGAATAATGCATGTCTTTGGGGCTGCCGTCCCTCCCGCACAGCCCCCCCCCCACCACGCCCCCGTACACACTATTGTTTACGCCTCCTCTCCCCGGGTGTACAATACGACACGCGGGGAGATAAGTGACATAATTAGTTTTGTGCCATAGTTGGTTTTTATTATTTAGTGACCCCATTGAGAAGTCCCTGAGAGTAGGACGAAACGGCGCATCTGGGGATTTGTACAAATGTATGTATAGCGTGGGGTGCAGTGAGAGATTGGTGTATACTTATTCTGCGCCTCGTTTCTCCTATGCATAAGCTTTTTCTAGCACTCACTAGTGAGAGAGTCTTTTGCTCTGTATTCTCTCCTGTGTAACCCTGTCTCTTGCTGTTGTAAGTGGATAAGTAGGGATCTGCGGGGTCGCCCTTTTTGGGGTGGGGTCCCTGCTGAGGGACAGGATTAGGTCATTTAAATAGGGTAAATAATAAACTCTTTGAATTCATTTTTATTTGTTTATTTTCGTTACCCCCATATTATTGTTCATTTTATATACAGATCGGCACAACTTCGTGAGTGTTATCATTTGATTTCTGCCATGTACAGATTTATTATAGATTGCATTCGAAAACCCATAAGAGCGTCGCTCGCTCTCCCATTGGCCCAAATAATCGCGCCTTTTTTAACTTAGCCAATCACAAACAGACCTCGCTCTGCATTTCTATTCCCCATAGAACTCTATGAGAAAAGTAGCTCACCCGCTGATTGGCTAAGCAGGACGAGCCCCTCTTCCGCCAACCAATCACAGTACTAGAATATTTCCCATAGACAGTAATAAATTTTAGTGCGCCCTTTTATCGCGCCCTTCTTGCTCCACTCAAAATAGAAGCGCTACATATGATTGGTGGATTCATATCTGCCGCCTGGTCTCAAGCAATCAGCTCTTTTCTGCCTCTTTTTACTGTATTTTGAACTGTCCAGCCTTTTCATTTGATTGGTCCATACTACTCCATAGGTTATAATGGATCACTATTGCTCCTATTCTGATTGGTTGGTTTCTGCCGACCAATGAAAAGAGCTTACAGAATTTGATTTACTGTATTTCCCGGCAGTTTTCAATATCCCAATTCCTGATGTTGCGCTGGTCCCGGTGACAAACGCATTGTTAGTGATTTTATTTATGTATGTTTATAGAAGCTTTTAGCTCTTTTACAGAGAATGTTTTACACTTAATAAAAACGATTTATTTACTAATTCTCCATGCCTCCCGGAGCTGAGATTTCAGTGCTCCCATCTCTCCATAGACTACAATGGGACAAAGTAGCTTGCGCTCTGATTGGCCGGGATAGCCAAGCCCCCGCTAGCTCAACCAATCAGCTCCTTTCTGCCTTTCTTACTGTATTTTGAACTGTCCCGCCTTTTCATTTGATTGGTCAAAACTACTCCATAGCTTATAATGGGTCACTGTCGCTCCTATTCTGATTGGCTAGTTTATGCCGACCAATGAGAAGCGCTTACAGAATTTGAATTACTGTATTTCCTGGCAATTTTCAATATCCCAATTCCTGGTGTTGCGCCGTTATTGATTTTTTGTTAGTGATTTTATTTATGTATTTTTTTTTATAAGGTTTTGACTCTTTTTTAGATAATGTTTTACACCTAATAAAAACGATTTTTTTGATTCATACTCCATGCCTCACGGAGCTGAGGGCTGAGATTTATTTCTTTAGCGATCTTATATATTTTCCCTTTAATTTTAAATGATCCACTTTTTCACTACATTTAATCGCTTTTAGACAGCTTTGATTTTTCTCTTCATTCATTCATTCATTCATTCATTCATTCATTTGAAAGACAACTCTTTTTGCTATTCACTAACATGTTTAATGATTTTTCGCTGATTTGCAGCCTGTCTCGAATCAGAATACATGTTAGGCGCAGTCCCTTCTGCACTGCACCTCACACACTGGCGAGGCGCAGAGAACTTTTCACCGCATGTATGAGCGCACCTCGGGCGCCGACGTACATGAGGCGCAGCTTTCACATTAGAGGGCTCAAAAACGGGCGCTCTGACGCGCCAATCTTCATCCATGTCGCCCTAAATACTCTAAAACTAAGACATCTTACATAATAAGGGACATAGTGCTGGGAACAGCAGGTCTGACACTACCTTGTGCTGTCCTCAGCAAGGGGTGCATAAACTAGGTGCTTGTTATAATAATAATATTTATTTATATAGCAGCAACATATTCCGCAGCACTTTACAATTTAGAGGGTATAAGTACAGGCAAAAAAAGACAAAAATGACACATTAAAAAACTATTTACAGATCAGACACAAGGGGCAACATGTATGATCCAGGTGCATAGAGTCCAGTTCTAAATAGCTTTAAAGCCTGAATGTATGAACCTGTTCTACTGTGGGTCACAGATTTGGCTCATTTTAGTTCCACTAAGGCTCAGGTAAACCACTTTTAACTTGGTCTGACTGTTCCAGCAGTAATGCGCCCAGTTTTGCCGTTCTCCAGCCATAAATGTGTAGAATCATATAGTTATGGTGCGACATGCCCCCATAATGCTCCCGATCTTAGGCGCATTACAAAGTGCTGCGGGCGCCTGATAATGCACCTACTCTTGGAGTGCGTCTGCTCATACATCAAGAGAACAGGGCTGTGCCAGTTTTTGGGCTGAAAGGACACTAGAGTACTGCCGGAGCCCCGTACATTCATGTTGACCAAAGTGTGTGAGCCTGCTCGCAAGAGCTTACAATCTATCTTACTTTATCACATCTACAATCATGGTACTTCTGGTTGCATTATTATAGGCATCTATGGCAGTGTGGAAACCTCCCTATGATTTTTTTAAAACTCTGATGGATGGGTTCAAGGAATCAAGGACAGTTAGAGGAGTTTTATTGTTTGAACTGTTCGTGCTCTTCAGCTAATTCTCTGAGATTGAGTTTGAAATCCAGGGGCGTGTCTCTCCTCTCAGCAGGCGTGTCTCTTCCCAGGAGGTTTGTCTCCCCTCACTCAAAAACTGTGACATCATCAATTTGTATGAAGCAGGGATGCAGAAAGTTGTCTGGATATAACAGCTCTATAGCCTCCAGCATGCTTATATCTGCAGCCTTCAGGCTCCACAAGCTCCCTGCTGTGCTATATGCAGTTATACACACAGATGAGACATGTGAGATATGCACACTGCCCCCCCCCCTCCTTCCCCTCTGTTACCAGGCTGCAGTCTGTGTTAATGTTGTATGTGGAGCAAGACACACTGCCCTCCGACCCTGCTCTCCCCCTGTTTCTCCTGTGGTATAAGAGGGGATCTGTGACTTAAAGGTGTTTGGACCCCATGTAATGTTGATGTGGTATGCTTAGAAATCATGTTAGGCACTTTCCTAAATGCATGTCATTAAAAAAAAGTGTAAAAAAAGCAGCTATCACCCAAGTAAAGATGTCAACTCTATCACTCAATGTTTACTGACAGCAAGCACCTGTTATATCTCTTAGTTTACACACAAATTACACTGAAAGCCAGCAGCTTTTACTTCTGTTCTAGTGGTGGTCACCCAAATTGTACTGACAACAGGCAGAGACCTTTACTCAACTACAAAGACAAATGTCAGCTTCAAGTAAAGATCTCTGCTTGCTGTCAGTGACATGTGAGTGAAAACAATGGGAGGAGAAGCAATCAGATTTGAGAGAAGACCCTACTCAACCTATAACTAACTTGGGCTGGTAGTGTAGCGGTAGAGCTTTGCTCTTACAATGAAAGGGTTTGGAGTTCTAGTCCCTCACAGAGTATTTCCCCCCCCCCCCTAAAATATATATGTCAATCTCTAGAATGATATATATACACATACATAGCTCCCCTATATCATGTCTCATCCCCCAGAGTATATGCATTGAATCACATATGTTGGAAGTGCTTGGTGTGACTACTACGAGGATGGGACACTATATAGGGGAGCTTTGTGTGTGTATATAAATTAAATTATAGATGTCTACACATATTTTCATATCTTTACATATGTGTACAATTTATAAAAGAAAAAAAAAAAACTACTGATGGGGATTGAATTCCTAACCTTTCTTACAGAGCTGATCAGCTAAGCACCACACTACACATACAGCTTAGACAAACACTGTGTTGAATCCTTATGTTATACACTACAGATAATGATGTCATAAGGAGGCGGGGCTTGCATTAGATCTGAGGAACAGAATGCCATCTTTTCAAAGAAGCAAAATTCCTTTAAACAGGCAATCATTGCCCAGATCATTCACCCTAGAGCTGGGAGATGTGTATAGAGCCAGCAGACCTTGGTTTCACTATCGATTTTAACAACTCAGAGGGGAGTAAACACAGAGTGTGCAGGCAGCCAATCACAGCGCAGGGAGCGAGGCCGCGGCGTTTCCTGTCTAGGGGCGTATCCCAAAAGGCCGAATGAAATGTCAGCCAGCCAATCACAGTGCAGAGGGCGTGTCTAGGGTCGGGAAACTTCCAGGAGGCGTGTCCCGACCAGCAACAGCAGAAATAGAACACAGATTTACAGAAAAGCTCATATCTGCAAAACCAAGTAACTGAGGTAATGCAACCCAATTACAAAAGTGCTTATTTTTACTGTCCCCACAATTTGAGACATGATCTTTGTAACGATAAAACCCCTTTATCGTAGGTCCACAGGGCATTGTGTTTGTCAGTTTTTCAGACCGTTTTTGGATTTTGAAATCGGCTGAAAACCGACAGTTAACTTTCCCCATAGATTTCAATTGAAAGTTCGAGCGTAGTCTACACAGCTCGGATTTTCTGATGGTCAGATTTCAAATCCAAAAACCATCTAAAAAACTTTGAACGTGCACATTCTTACCCCAGGTTTTAGGGTGAAAATGTACTGTTCAATGGTTAGGGCTGAATTCACAAACCGCGGCCAGAAACCTTCCCCCTTTCCATTAAAAAAAACCATAAAATGCTGGTTGGATTATAAATCAGAATCCGACCGGTATTTTATCTACAACGTGTCGTTGTACCCTTAAGTAGAATAGGTACTCTTTGAGGCTGTTGGGTGGCACTATATGGGCACTAATGTGGCACTCTACAGTAAAATTGACATTCTGCCCTATCTTTAATTGGCCTGTTGCTGGTGGGTGTTTGCAATGTTCTGGAGGCATCTAATCCTAGAATGAGGTGAGTAAATGTTTAGTTTTTTTACTTTTCTTGGGGACACTCCCTGGTTGGAGCACTGTTAATGGATGGAATCCTTGGACAAGAGACTTTCTATGGTTGACACTATTCATGAGGGCATTGGCTGACACTATTGGCGACATGTATGAAGATACATTTTCGCCAGATCGAACGTGAAAGCTGTGCCTCATGTATGTCGGCGCCCAAGGAGCGCTCATACATGCGGTGAAAAGTTCCCTACTCCTCACCAGTGTGTGAGGCGCAGTGCGGGACTTAGGCGCAGAAGGACTGCACCTAACATGTATTACGATTAGAGACAGGCTGCAAATCAGCGAAAAATCATTAAACATGTTAGTGAATAGCAAAAAGAGTTGTCTTTCAAATTAATGAATGAATAAAGAGAAAAATTAAAGCTGTCTAAAAGCGATTAAATGTAGTGAAAAAGTGGATCATTAAAAATCAAAGGGAAAATATATAAGATCGCTCAAGAAAAACATCTCAGCTCTCAGCTCCGTGAGGCATGGAGTATGAATCAAAAACTCGTTTTTATTAGGTGTAAAAAATTATCTGAAAAAGAGCTCAAACCTTCTAAAAAAATACATAAATAAAATCACTAACAAAAAATCAATAACGGGGCAACATCAGGAATTGGGATATTGGAAATTGCCGGGAAATACAGTAATTCAAATTCTGTAAGCGCTTCTCATTGGTCGGCAAAAACCAGCCAATCAGAATTGGTGCGACAGTGAACCATTATAACCTATGGAGTAGTATTGACCAATCAAATGAAAAGGAGGGACAGTTCAAGATACAGTAAAAAAGGCAGAAAAGAGCTGATTGGTTGAGCTAGCGCGGACTTGGCTATCCCGGCCAATCAGAGTCCGAGCTACTTTGTTCCATTGTAGTCAATGGAGAGATCGGGGCAATGAAATCTCATCTCTCAGCGCCGTGAGGCATGGAGTATGATTAAAAAAATCTTTTTTATTAGGTGTAAATTATTATCTGAAAAAGAGCTCAAACCTTCTAAAAACATACATCACTCAAATCCCTAACAACTGTACATGCCCGAAATCAAATGATAAGACTCACAAAGTTGTACCGATCTCTATATAAAATGAACAATAATATGGGGGTAACGAAAATATACAAATAAATATGAACTCATTGAATTCATTTTTATTTGTTTATTTTCGTTAACCTCATAATATTGTTCATTTTATATAGAGATCGGCACAACTTCGTGAGTCTTATCATTTGATTTCCCATTGTACAGTTTTATTATAGATTGCATTAGAAAACCCATAAGAGCGTCGCTCGCTCTCCAATTGGCCCAAATAATCACGCCTCTTTTAACTTAGCCAATCACAAACAGAGCTCGCTCTACATTTCTTTTCCCCATAGAACTCTATGAGATAAGTAGCTGACCCGCTGATTGGCTAAGCAGGACGAGCCCCTCTTCCCCCCAACCAATCACGGTACTAGAATATTTCCCATAGACAGTAATAACTTTTAGGGCGCCCTTCTATCGCGCCCTTCTTGCTCCACTCAAAATAGACGCACTACATATGATTGGTTGAGACCAGGCGGCAGATATGAATCCACCAATCAGCTCTTTTCTGCCTTTTTTACTGTATTTTGAACTGTCCCTCCATACTACTCCATAGGTTATAATGGATCCCTGTTGCTCCTATTCTGATTGGTTGATTTCTGCCGACCAATGAGAAGAGCTTACAGAATTTGATTTACTGTATTTCCCGGCAGTTTTCAATATCCCAATTCCTGATGTTGCGCTGGTGACGGCGACAAACGCGTTGTTAGGGATTTTATTTCTGTATGTTTATAGAAGCTTTTAGCTCTTTTACAGAGAATGTTTTACACTAAATAAAAACGATTTATTTACTAATTCTCCATGCCTCCCGGAGTTGAGATTTCAGTGCCCCGATCTCTCCATTGACTACAGTGGGACAAAGCAGCTCGCGCTCTGATTGGCCGGGATAGCCAAGCCCCCGCTAGTTCAACCAATCAGCTCTTTTCTGCCTTTTTTACTGTATTTTGAACTGTCCCGCCTTGTCATTTGATTGGTCAATACTACTCCATAGCTTATAATGGGTCACTGTCGCTTCTTATCTGATTGGCTGGTTTATACCGACCAATGAGAAGAGCTCACAGAATTTGAATGACTGTATTTCCCGGCAATTCTCTATATCGCAATTCCTGATGTAGCGCCGGTGACGGCGACTAACGCTTTGTTAGTGATTTTATTGAATGTTTTTAGAAGGTTTGAGCTCTTTTTCAGATAATGTTTTACACCTAATAAAAATGATTTTTGGAATCATACTCCATGCCTCATTGAGCTGAGATTTATTTCTTTTGCGATCTCATATATTTTTCCTCTAATTTTATGTTCTCGCTTCACTTCGCCTCCTCCAGCTCATTTAGACCACAATCAACTAGGTCTGCCTGTCGGAGCTGTCGAGCGCTGCAATGCGCCTCACTTTGCCGACCCTCGATCATACATGCCTCGGAGTATTCGAATGAGGTGCATCCCGCCCCAGAACGCCCACACCACGCCCATTGCACGCCCCCTTCATGTTAGGCGCATCCGAAAGTGGCGAAGGTTGCGCCTAACACCGCATCACTGCGTCTGACAGTGGATTCGGACTGGTGAGGCGCAGATTCCGCCAGAAATCGGGCGCAAATCTCAATCATACATATCGCCCTATGTATGGAAAATGTTGGCATTAGAATAATATCAATTCATATTATTTATAAGTAAAGTCCAAAGTCTGCGAGAGTATTTAAATCTAAAGACCTGAATGCGGATCTGGCTGACTGTGCTGACTAGGCACTGCATCTATTTAGACCATAAATTGCAGAGGTCAATCTGCTTACTGGCACTATGTGAAAAGCACACTGGGTCAGATGTATTAACGTTGCTGCGCTAGTGTTCTGGTGCAGGTTATGCCAAAAAGAATGGCGGGTGCCATATCTGACATACTCTTAGAACATTTGCGCCAAAAAGAACAAGTCCGTCTGACAAGATCAACAGTTTTGTCTGCGCCACTCTTCAGGGGGCGTCTCTGCCAGTTCATACAATGCAACACATTTATGGCGTGTTTTCAGACCAATATCAGGCGCAGCCCTGTTCACACATGTTTAAATGTCCTGCACACCATTATCAGGCGCATTACATAGCGCCTGCAGTGCTTTGTGTAATGCGCCTAATGTATATGTTAGGCGCATTGTTCGTAAGACAACACTTTCTAATGCGCCTAACATGAAGGGGTGTTCTGAGGGTGTTCTGGGGGTGTTCTGGAGTTCTGAGGGTGTTGTACCACATTCGTAATATTAGTCACATATATGAATGTGGTTCGGCAAAACTAGGCATATTACTGCTCCGACAGGCAGACCTATTTCAATGTGGTCTGCCTGAGCCTGAGGAGTCGAAGTGGAGCTTGCTGTAAGGGGCAAAAATGTCCAATATTTTTCAACTTACATCAGTACAATCATAAAAAGTAATTATTATAATTATCAAACTGTATAAAATTTAATTATTTAAATTTAATGAAAAATGTATAATATAAAAATATACAATATCGCCAAAATATAGAAATATCTCCTATAAAATGTATTTTAAATTCATAGAATCTTAAACTAATTTTACATTAAATAACCCACCAATTATGTTGTTCAGATTTTTTAAATTTTAATTTTTACTACATTAAATTTGAAATGTATTTTTGCTACTCTCAGCCTTTATTCTACATACAGCAAGAGCCAGCAGAGCACAGGTCTTGCTGGGACCTGTGGTTCTCCAAGCAGGATCAGTACAATAGTTTCTATTCACTGACATGCTATTCTCGTCTTTTATTTCCCGCCTACCTATAGCCTTTAGACATGTTAGGCACATTTCTAATGCGCCTAAGTTCTGTAATGTACCTAAGACATAGCCAAGGCGCGTTGAACTTTACACACCATTTCTGAACACACAAAAACCCTTTTCATACATTCAGGAACATTATACACTGAAAATGAGACTTGACTATTCACTTCCGACGCGCCGTCCTTCACACATGTCGCCTTTGGTGTTAACACGCCAAATTTCATACATGTCGCCCAAAGTATTGTAGTACACGCGTTGTTATTCATGCCATTGTCTCAGCGTGGGACTTTTTTTGACTTACAACATGACACATTTATTAAGTGCCATGAGACACTTTCATTCATAAGGATGAACTCAATATTGGCGCAGTAATACTTTCCACAGCGACACTTTGCATTTTTTACTTATTGTGAATCTGCTCACTTTAAACTTTTAAGCTTCAAAAAACCTTTGAACACTTTTCATACATCTGGGCACTAGGTCTAACACAGAATTTAGATACAATCTGGCTATTTTTATTCATACATCTCAACTGCTGCATAACCTTATTTTCAGGAAGAAAGGTTAATTATAATAAATTAGTCGAATGTTATTAAACTCCTGTTTTAACTTCAAAAAGAGCCTTTTTTTGAGCTTGAGGGCTTTGGAAAACATTGCCCCCTACTGTAAGTTAATAAGAATACTGAAGCAGGCTCAGGGTTCCTAAGTGATTTGGTGAACTTTTAGGGCTTGTCCCCACGGCCCGAGTTTTCAGCCGGATTTACAGATGGTTTTCGGTTTTGAAAGCCCTGAAAACCGGCTTCAAATTTAACAAAACCCTTTAGTCCCCATTTGCACAGATTTACCCCCGGGGCGCCCGAAAAACGTAAAACATGTTCATTCTTCCGCCCCGTTTTCGGTTGGAACATGAACATGTTTGGTGCAAGGGGGGGGGTTTTTTCTACGCAAACACCGTCCCCTGTGCCAAAAACAGGGGCAAATCGGGTGGGGATTTCCCGACCGGTATTTGACCATTGCCGTGTAAACGGCCCTTTAGGGTATGTTCCAGGCCCGGACTGCTCACAGGGCAAACCGGCATTGCCCCGGGCCCGCTGGGGGTCCAGGCCGCAGGGCCGGCCGGATCGCCCCCGAAGGGACCGGGTTTTTCCCCCCCCCGGGCGGACCAGGGCCCCCCGGCCCCGGGTCTGTGGCCGTGACGGGGCCGCAAGGGGTCGCATCACGCCCGGGGAAACCCCCCTGTGGCAGGGGGCCGATAGGCCCCCCTCACCCCCCCCCGACAATGAAACTTCGGGTCATCGAGCCAGCAATGCACCATCACCCCCCGCCCCAACCCGGGGTTTTCAAGCCAGCCGGGCGAACAGCGGGGGATCTATGATCCCGTCTGTTGGGGGGTCCCAGAGGCCGGGGGGGTTTGGGGCAAATGGATTACGTCATCGCACGCCCGCTCTGCGGCCCTGCAGTCTGCTGCCGGCGGCCTCTGGGGAAGACAGAAGAAGAAGAAGCGTATTGAAGAAGAAGAGTATTGTTTTTATACATTTTTAAAAAACCAGCCCCCCTCTATCTATAACCAGCCCCGTCTGCCTATAAAAAGCCCTGGGCACTATAACCAGCCCCCGTCACTATATACCAGCCCCTTCTAGCATATACCCAGCCCCTGTCTGCCCTTTTAAACCACCCTGTCTACATATACCACCCCTGTCTGCCTATATACCAGCCCTGTTACTATTAAAACCAGCCCCGTCTAGCTAATCCAGCCTTCAGCTATATACCCCTGTCTAGCTGTTTAAACCCGCCCGTCTAGCTATATACTGCCCTTCCCCAAATAATACCAGCCCGCCTACTTATACTCCCGTCTAGCTATATACCAGCCCGTCACAAAATACTGCCCTTCTACTATATACCACCCGTCCTACTTAAAACGGCCCTGTCTAGCTATATACCCAGCCCGCTACTATAACTACCCTTCTACTATATAAGGGGCCCCCGTCTAGCTATATACCGACCCCGTAGCTATATACTGCCCTTTCCCAGCTAATCCAACCCCCTTTTTGCTATATACCAGCCATTCTATTATCTTGCCCTGTCTAGCTAATACCAGCCCTCTAGCTATATACTGCCCCGTCAACTATATACCAGCCCTGTCTAGCTATATCTGCCCTTCTACATTAAAGCCCTTCCCGCATATACCGCCCTGTCCTAGCGAAATACTGCCCCGTCTACATATCCAGCCCTGTCTACTTAAAACGGCCGTCACTATAACCCTTCGCTATATAAAAGCCCGTCAGCTATAACCAGCCCGTCAATATAACTCCCTGTCTAGCTATATACCCCCCTAACAGCTATAAGCCCAGCCCGTCAGCAAAATACGCCCTGTTAAGCTAAATACCACCCCCCCTCTGCCTATATACCAGCCCTGCAACCTATTTACCAGCCCGCGTCTATAACCCCCGCTCCATATACCTCCCTGTCCCATCTATATACCTGCCCTGTAAACCCATTTTACCAGCCCTGTCTGCCAATTACCACCCTGCTACCTATAAGTGGCCCTGCTAAACTACCCTCCTTTACATACGGGGGCCCGCCTGCTTACAATGACCCGCCTGCCAAAAACTGGCCCTAGCTGGGAATACTGGCCCCTCCTACCTTTCAATTTACGCCCTACAGGCAAATTTCTGGCCCACCTTACTGATTACTGGGGACACCCTAGCTACCTGGCGAAACTGGGGGCACCCCACTACCTGGCTATACTGGGGGGAGCCTCAGCTACCTGGCTATTTACGGGGGCATCCCAGCTACCTGGCAGTTACCTGGGGGGCCCTTGCTACCGGCATTTAAAGGGGGGAGGGGCCCCGTCTACCACCAAATTAAAAAGGGGGAAGGCCCTGTTTTCCAAACCCCAAGGGGTCTAACTATTTACAGCCACTTATCAACATTTTTTAATTTCTAAAATTTTTAGGGGGTAACATACGCTTTTTGGGAAATGAAAAGGAAAGGCTGGTTAAAAAAGAGGAGTCTAAGATTTATTTGTGGTAAATTTTTACAGGGGCGAGTAGTGACCACTACCGGTTTCCCCGATATTTAAAACGGGGTCTTACATTCTTTTTTCCCCCAAAAGTCCCAGTATGTCTTACTTTTGGGGGTATTCTTTATAGGGCAGGTATAGGGGCCAGCTGTAAGGTATAGGGTCCTTTGGCAGGATAGGGGGCCCGCTGAGACAGGTATAGGCCACTTTGGCAGGTATTGCCCGCGTAGGCAGGTATAGGGGCCACTGTAGGGGGTATAGGCCATCTGTAGACAGGGAAAAGGGGCCACTTAAAAGGGAGATAGGGCCACTTAACAGGTATAGGGCCACTTAGGGAGAAAACACTTACCTGGGTCCCCCGCTGCTTCTTCCCTTCCCGCCCGCGACATCCTCCTCCCGCCCGCCCCGCGCCGGCCCCTCCCCCCCCTCCTGCTCCGCCTCCCCCCGGGGTCATTTTTCCCTGCACAGGCAGGACGTCATCAGGCCGCGCTAAAAAAGTCTTACTTTCTTTTTTTTTTCTTACATAGGCACCTCCCTAAGACACCTCACGTCTTACTATCGGGGTGTCTTACATCGGGGAAACACGGTAAAGAAGACACGCTGCTGTACCGGACAGAGAGGAGAGAAATGGGAAGGGAACGATCATTGGAAAGACATCAGGAGGTTTGGGGGGCCCGAAGGAGAAAAAAGGGAAGAAGACAACCCCATCGAGATGACGTCTCCGTGGTCCCGCTGTCAGGTCATTTTACTTTTGGTTGAATCATGCTGTATTCATGTGATGGGGGACCTACTACTGGTGATTATTGGTGGGGGTTGTAGGTTATGTTTGGGGCTTATTAGTGTCATGAGGCTTGTCCCGGGTTGGGGTTAAGCCACACCGACCTGTGATGAGGGGTTTTTTTCTGCACCACTTTTTTTTTCTTTCTTGGTTTAGGGTGCTTTCACTCGGGAGCTTTTGGTGCATTTTTTTTTTTGCATTTTTTTTGTGCGAAATGTACAGCTTTAAAGCTTTTTCCTTCTGCACAAAAAACCACACCAAAAAACACATAAAAAAAAAGCACAAAAAAAACACAAAAATGCTCAAAAACACTCCGTGTGAAAGCACCTTTTTTTAGTGAGTTTATTTTAAAAAATGGGGGAGTGCGAGAACAAGGGGAAATTTTGTAAGCGGTATTGTAGTGGGCTGCTGGGGGCTATGCCAGGGCGATTTTTTTTTCCCCCGTCCGGCCCCCGGTAGTTCACACATATACTGCAGAGCGTGAAAATGCCGCTTCCCCCCGCGGCACGGGGGCTGGCAGCCCGCTGGCCCCAATTGACATTCATTACCCCGTGGCACATTTTTTCGCCGCAAGAAATTTTACATTTCACTTTTTCCCTCCCCCCGCGCAACAGATTTTGGGGAACTTTTTTACCGAAATTTTTCGGAAACCACTAGCCTGGATTAGGGGCGAAAAATTTTAAACGCGGCAAAATGCTTTCCCAAAAATCACCCTCCCCGTAAAAAACATAACCTTAGAATTTGAAATTTAGGTTGTTTAAATTGTTTAAAATTGTTTAGATAAAAAGCAAAACATTTTTCTTTTTGACATTTTTTAAAAAAAATTTATTTCAAAAATCACACATTCTGATGTCTGAACCCGGGACAATTTTTACAGATAATTTGGCCCCCCTAAAATAGGCGCCTAAACTTTTCTACAAAAAGCTGTTTTTAAAATAATCTCTTTTTTGGAGAAAGCCCATCCCCTTTAAACCCCCAAAATTTGACTCCCTCTTTTTGTACATACTGTAAAAGGGCGGGCTGAAATACGGCCCGTTTCAATAAAACCCAAATGAATGTGAATCTCCCCAGATCGTCCCCAAGAGGTTTTTTCAGCAGCGGCTGTGTTTTAAACAAGGATTAATGCACCTTTCATTTTAAATTACGAAGAATATTGGAAGGCGCTTTGGAGCTTGGCCAGTTGGCCACTAACCTCAATGGTTTACATAATCACATTGTTATGACCACTTCCTTCTTTCAGTAACTGTAGTGCATAGCTCATGAAGGAATTTCATTTTGGGGTGAGTTTGGCTTGGAAAAAGATGTTGATGGCGGGCCCTACACAAATAAAAATTGTTTTCTGTCCTGAGTAAAATGGGGGGGGGTTTTATAAAAAAAAAATTTTAATATTGGCATTGGGAAAGGGGTTTGGCAGTATTTTTTAAACTGTTCTCATACTCCTGCGGTGAAAATGTATCATGATTGGCCCAAAATGGGCACCACGGGGGGAAAAACAAAAGGGAAAACCCTGGGGCAGTACGGGCATGTCATTGTGTAAAAGGGGAAAAATTTTTCCTATGAAGTTTCCCGGGAGAGCGGTTTGAACATATTTAACCAGGGGCCCGTAGCTACAGATTCATTGGCCCGGGTGCAAAACTTTCAGTTTAGTCCCCCCCCTTTTCCCCCAATTTAAACCGGGTTTTTGGGGACCAAGACTTTTGGGGGAACAACGGGTTCCCTATTTTGAGTGACAAAATGTCTGCTTTGGGGTAGCGCGTTTGGTTAAAAAAATTATTTCAAATTAAA